>VZTL01057627.1:84272-142862 GCA_013400535.1 Scopus umbretta | reverse complement strand
TGTTGATAATACAGGGATGTTTTAGTTACTGCTGAGCAGTGCTTACACAGAGTCAAGGCCTTTTCTTCTTCTCACCCCACCCCACCAGTGACGAGGCTGGGGGTGCACAAGAAGCTGGGAGGGGACACAGCTGGGACAGCTGACCCCAACGGAACAAAGGGGTATCCCATACCATATGGCGTCATGCTCAGCATATAAAGCTGGGGGAAAAAGAAGGAAGCGGGGAGACATTCGGAGTTGTGGCGTTTTGTCTTCCCAAGTAATTGCTATGTGAGATGGAGCCCTGCTTTCCTGGAGATGGCTGAACACCTGCCTGCTGATGGGCAGTAGTGAATGAATTCCTTGTTTTGCTTTGCTTGCATGCATGGCTTTTGCTTTACCTGTTAAACTGTCTTTATCTCAACCCACGAGTTTTCTCATTTTTACCTTTCCAATTCCCTCCCCCATCCCACCAGGGGGGAGTGATTGAGCAGCTGTGCAGTGCTTAGTTGCCAGCTGGACTTAAATCACGACAGAGGGACAATCCAGCATACCTGTAGTTACCGTGAGAATCCTATATTTAAGAAAGGCAGGCTTCTCCTGCGAGGTTGCTGCATAAACTGGCAGCCAGGGACCAGTACCTGAAATGCTCATCGTGCTCTTCACATCCAGCCTGTAGGTGACGCCAGGCTCAAGTTAGGGAAGAGGCCAAGGTATGCCCTCAATCAACTTCTGAGCACAGAGATGAGGTGGAGAAGTGGTGGGAAAGAAAAACAAGAATAACTAAAGAAGAACAGCATAGCCAGGATAGATGTGTGTCCACCTTGGTCAGAAGTGCCTCCAACTGGGGCCAAAGATGCTTAGGGAAAAGTGCAGGAACAGAGCAAGTGGCACATTCCCAAATGCTCCTCTTGCATCTGAGTTTGCAGCTCAGGTGCTTCTGTTCCAGATGAAATTAATGACAGAGAACCCCAGGTGGGAGATCGGAGCAGAGAAAAGTCTCCTGAGAGCTGCAAACCTGTAAAAGCATGCCAGTGGAGATCCTTTGAAAGAACATTGCTCTCTATATACAAGCAATATCATCTGTTCAAAGGAAAACAGCCATAACCTGTGTAACAAGCCTTAGTAGGCATCTCAGTATCTACTACACAGCCAAAATAAGAAACTTTTCTTAAAAATATTTCACATTTGACATGATGTCAAATGAAGCCATTAGACATGTTTTTTCAATCCCACATAATTTGGAGAATTTCCCCTTAGTAAGCATGGCTGGGAATTATGGTACATGAGCCATTTTGCACAGTATCTGCTTTCTGCAGGGTCTCGCCCAGGGCAGTGGCTCTAGCAAGCAGAGTCTGCGTTTTGACAGGGCTGTTCTGCTCCTGCACACCGACACATACCTAATCCAGCTCTACTGCATTTCTGTCAAACCCTCACTGTATCTGCAGCCACAGCACCACTCCCAGACTTCTATTTACAAATCACACCTTCTTTGCTGCCAGAAGGGGAATTACTTTTTTCCAACAACAATAAACACTGTTTATTGAACACTGAACACAGTTATCAATGTTGGCTAGCCCTGGCTGCTCAGGAATAAAGACAAGGAGCTTTCACACACCCAAGGAGGAGGTCCAGTCCTGACTATGGTGTTGGGAGCGGACAAAGCTAAAAAGCATCCTCAGAAACATCCACAATCAGCTGAGCTTGTTCTTGCTCTCAAAGGTTAAGTTTCCCTATTTATGATGCACAACATGAATGTCTTCCTTTTCTATAGAGTGCAACATTTTAATTTCTCTATTACGATTTTACAAGTAGCCTCCTGTGTCAGTCAATGGAAAACTATTAAAAAACAAGCACTTCAAAATAATACAGGCCAAAGCTCAAGAAAACAGCCTATATCATTGCTACAATAAAAATCAGACTCCCGTTGCAAAATACCCTATGTTTTTTCTTTTCCCTTGACAGTGTTAACAAATCTATGCAGCTGTCCTACTGGTAAGTATCTGAAGGGAAACGCAGCTAAGCAAGCACTTACCCAATCTGCTGTCATGGGACATGGGCAATAGGACACAGAAGTATGCGAAAGCAGCCCATGGCTTAACCTTCTAAAGCAGCGTAAATCTAAACAAGAAACTGCTGCCTTCATTATCCTCGAACAATTGAGGGAGAAGAGCATTCAAACCGTACTGCAGAGGCTGCAAAGTTTAGCCTTGAATATCAGCAACAAAGCTTATTTCATCCCCTCCCGACTCAGGCAGCTCCTCTAACAGATGCGCACCCCAGTAAGCACTGAAGTGACAGACTCTGGTGTAAAGAAACACACGAGGTCAGACACAGCCCTGGGGACTACTGGGGTCCCAGGACTGTCCCCCACCTTTGGCCACCACAAGTTCCTGCACAGAGAAACCAGGTCATGAATACAATGAGTGGTGAAAAGCAACCTGATTGGCATCACCTCAGAAAAAACACAGGAATGAGGGACACTTTTTCCTGATCCCAGATGGGTGCTGAGTGACCTTAAAAATCAAACCAGAGCAGGGTACAGGAACTGAGCCCCATAACCAGATGGACATGTGGGACCAGATGGCCCCATAGCCATGAACAGATGGATTCCTGCTGCCAGCGTTGATGCCACATCTCATTCAGTTCATGCAATGTCTTTTTTACACCTGAGAAACCCCTTGTTTTCCTTTGATTTCCCTTGTTTTCCTTTGCTCTCCTCTCCCTATGGCTATTACACAGGATCTAACTACTTCCCAGTTGAATTGCTTTCAAACCATTTATTTTCCCACTCTAATATCCCAGCTGCACAACCAGGAGTGGGAAAGGGAACAACACAAGAATCTGGGTTAGTCGTGGCCACATCATTGCTGTGCTGTCACTCTCCATGGGACAACTTTCCAGTGCATTAGAGGCATTTCTGAATTAAAGCTAGAGTTTTAAGACCATAAAAGTCCTACCCACTCCATTTTATGGATGGAAAAACCATATCCCATAATGCCAAGGGAAAGAAATGTGGTCTTTTTTTCTCCAGGCTGATATTTCCTTGTTACTTCCGTTGCTTACTGTTGTTTTTCTCTTTCTTTACCACTGAACTTGTCCACTCTGCACCTGCACTGGACTGAGCAGACCCATCCTGCAGTCAATCACAGCGAGTCACTCAACTCAAAAGGTAAAGGATTAGGCCTATATTAGAGGTCAGACAGAAGTAAATACTGCTCTGAAGGGTTTTGCATTTGGGCACAGGTTAAGTGTTTGTCTTACCAGAAAGCTGCTTTAATTCATTGTTTTCAGCTAAATAAACTCAAGGGTACAAGCAAACAACTGACATGCCAAAGTGGAGGAAATCGCCAGCACAGAACAGAATGGCCAGTGCACAAAAGCCTGGTAACTCATTCAAGTGCTTAGACATTGTCAGCTGAAAATTACTATATCAGTGCACTTTACTGTTTAGAGGTCTTGAGTGCTCTGTCTGGGAAGACAACCCATTTAATCTGATCACTTCTCATGGGTAAAGCTCAGTGCCCAGGTTCTGGACCAAGATGACAGCCTTCGTGACAAGGGAAGAGGAGAATTTTATACCCTCCTCCATAAAACACCACAAAGGGCACAGAGACAAATACCTTTCTCTGATACATGAGTTACAGGCTACAGTGTTGATTGACCCATGAAATGAGATGCGCAAATTACCCCCAGCCAAATCAGATCTCAATCCAGAGGGCAGCTGGCAAAGCCCAGTCAAGAGGGAGCTAAAGATACCAGAGATTACTTGCATTGGAAAGTCCCTCCTGCCTCTCCATCTGAGGCTGATCATCTCAGCTTCCTGGAGGGGCTAAGCACCAGGTATGGTGTTAGCATCTTCAACCAGTCACCTCTGGCAAGGGATGGTGAGAAATCAGCTGTATCACATCCACTCTGCAGGGTGTGCAGAGGATACCAAACATAAGAAGCACTCCAAGGGGGCAGTAGGCATTGTCTCATGTCTGACAAAAGAGCACTAATCAGTGGGAGATGTAATGGATTGGTGTTAACAGTAAAACTCTCCAGGCAGAACGACTGGCAATGCTGTGATGTCAAACAGCTGGTAAGCATCAAGGGCAATTCCAGCTAGTAGGCCCTTATAGAAGTGCCTACACAGGTTTTGCTCTGGCAGTCAGGCCATCGGGAGGCTGATTTCTGGCTCTCACAGGGCTTTAATAGAAAGCCACACAGTTTTATAAGCAGAGGACTTGGAGTTCTTTGCAGGAGCTCCCGAAGCTACAGTGGGATTACAGGTTCCAGCAGCTGTAATCCAGACATGCATCCTGCATTCAAAGCACCACAGACATTAGAAGGAAAGTGGACTACTATAATCTCAAGCGGGGGTTCATTAAAAAAATTAAGGAGTATTTCTGACTGTGTTTTTCCCAAGCATAGATAAATTGATGTAGTCTCTGTCCAGGAAGAGCAGGAAAATGCTACTTTGTCTGGATTGCAGGAACAGATTTATCAGCTTTGTCCCTGAAATCAAAGGGCATGACTGAGATCATCCAGCCTCATCCAGACATGAGCTAAACAAGTAGCTGCACTCTCCCACGACACCAGTTCAAGCAGGCTCTTCCCGGGTGACAGTCTGGGTTAATTGCAGAGGTCAACACCTGAGCTCGGGGCAGCAAACACTGCACAGGGCAGCTTTCACTAACACTCTCCTGTGGTAGAGGAAATGTTTCCTTTACCTCAACAGAGGAGATAAACTCTCACTAAGGCCAGAAAAATTCATAGTCCTTAATGCATGTGATGGGTTGGACTGAGAAGTAGGGAACAACCAGCTGTGGGAATTTGATTCCTGAGTCTTTTCCTAGCAATGCCAGGCATGGCTGTTACACTTCAAGGCTCTGGGACCTTGTCCTTTCCCTGGTGGAGCAATGGGATTGGGGAAGCAGCAAGGTCCAGGCGTCAGAGGACTCTGCTGAGCCTCAACAGTTGTTTCTACACACAGACCCATCACAGGCCTCTGCACCTCAAATCTTCCTCGTTAGTCACACCGAACTGCTTGGGGGTAGGAGCCATGTGCTAATTAATAGAGTAACTAGAAAAATGGAGCCTTGGGCTCTGCTTATGCCTCTCTGCACCATGCAAGACAAATGTCGACAGAGTACTCCTCCAGGACCAAGTTGGGTTCAGAAACTGGGAGAAGCCAGTGATACAGAGAGAAGCCAGTGAGGAATTGGTGTGGTGCAGATCTGAAGCAGTGGCCCAAGTCAGCATAGCTTCAAGATACACCTCCAAAGCAGCTGGCCAAGCACCAACTTTCCTGATGCTGCTGGAAGCCTTGGGCCCCCTAGGGGTGAGGGGACAGGTAGTCTGGGGGCAGTTCGCAGGGAAGGAAATCCTCTCTGGCAGCTGCCAGCCTGCCAGACTGACCTACATGCTCAGGAACACATTGCTCAGCTTATGTGGTCAAGAAAAGAGATTTTCTTCACTTACAAGGGAGATCGGAATGCAGTTGAGTGTCTGAATGCAAACTCAGACACACAGGCCAGACCAGCTCCTTGTGGCCTTCAAGTGTACGATGGCACCAAGGAACTCAAAGTGATGCACAAAGATCAGTAGTTCAATCAACATTAGAGCAGGAGGAAAGACAAAGGAGACCAGGTGACCAGATTTCACTGGTTTTCCTAGGCAACACCCAAGATACCTTGAACAAAGTCACATCCCAGGGTTGTGCCTGTGTGTTGGACTGTGTGTCAGGGAGTGATGGTGACACTTGACTGCACATGGGCACCAGCTGCTCTGAACACTGGGTCTCACAGAGAGGCAAATGTGCTTCCTGCCGGTGGCTCAGAGCAGGGTCTCGCCATCCCCTGGTGCCACTGGATGCCACTGGTCCCTTTCTGGTTGCATGGGCCAAGCACACAGGGCCCTCCCAGCAGGTAGGGACTAATGAAGAAGCAAGCACTGTAGGTCTGCCGCTGAGATCGAAAGCTGGACTAACCCTGGCTACCCTCCAAATGCAACACCTGCCAGCAGGTGAAGATCTTCCTCCAGGAATACACAAATTATCAGGAGATTTGCGTTTCAAGGCAAAACAGAGCCCTTAATCATCTCCCCAGCCACATTCGACCCAGCACTCTCACCTCCCAGCAGCTCTGAAGGTAGATGATCCAACTGCCCTGAGGACCAGCCAGGGAGGAGAAGCAGCCGGGCTGTGAATTACTGCCCAGCTTTGCCTCTCCCCACGAGTGCCTGCACGCCCGCAGGAATGAGGGACGGGCACTCTGAACCTCTCCAGAACTAGGCAGCAAAATTGTGATCTTTCCAATGTGGATGAGTCACTCCCAACTGGGTTATTAAGTTGTTACATTGTATTATTATATTAACATCATTGCCATTTTCAGGAGAAGATAAACCTAATTTTAATCTGCTCTTAATTGAAAGCTTATCAAGAGACTGGCTCCATCCGTACGCAGTGAGATGGCTTTTTTTTTCTTCTCCTTCCCTTCCCCCTCTCCATACGCTGCACTCTTTACGCTGATGAAAAGAAACATCTCTATTCATTAGAGAAAAAGCAGCTTGGAGTCGATCAGGCCTGTTAACCTACAGCCTGGGCTGTTATCGCAGATCAGACCTTTCCTAACAACAAAAAACTGTTGGGGGCTGTGGTTTGGCGGCCTGTTGCAGCGTTTTCGTTAGCTGTGCGTTTTTATGTTGGGGTACTTGACAGTTTCCATTAGAGGAAGTGAGAATATTAAAGATATTTGAGGAGCTCTGGGAGAAAGTTAAGTATATAATGCAAGGGGACTGTGCAGATTTTAATTACAGATTCCCCCAAAAATCCATAGAAACTCTGATTAAACTCCTAATTACTTTTAAAGAAGTGAATAAGCAGTCAATAAGATGAACAGCAGTCTCTCTTCTTCTTTCTTTTTCTTGTGAGCAAGGTCCACACCAATAGCATGCTGCAGATGTATTATCACAGGCAAGTTAACAGGAGAGCAAGGGAGAAACATTTTGTTAAAGATTTCTTCCAAGGAACTTTTTGTGACATCTTCAATAACAAGGCTGGCCCTAAAATCAATCAGGTCATGGTGATTTACACCAGCAAAGGATGTGTCTGTTGCCTCCAGCTGTGACTTCATTTTGCAGGATTACATTGGCTTTTCCAGCGGAGCTCTGCCCCCACACAAGCAGTGTGGGCCTTCAGGGGACTGTGGTGGGGTTTCACTCTTTGTCTAGCACGGGGAGGTGATGCTCACGGAGATGCAGGCCTTGTCCCAGGGGGATGGAGCCAGTCCTCCTGGCTGTATTTTACTAACAGCTTTTCCAAGCATGTCAAGTAACCACACCGAGCAACTTCACTTATCCCCTTCATGTCAGACCACGGCGCCGACAGCAAGTCTCCCCTGAGAGCCCTGGCCCAAGGTCATGGCTCAGCCGCAACTAGTGTCTCCACAGCTGAAGATGTGGGCACCTCTGTGCTACACAGACCACCAGCCCCTGGCATAGAGAAATACTCTTATTCCAAGGGGAGCTCTTACTGGGTGGGGAGAAACTTCTCGGTCCCAAGCCTGTGAGCAATGTTTCAGCCCCTCCACCCAGGCCCAGCCCTGCAATGTGGATGCACCCGATTATCCACACTCAGCATGAAAAACAAAAATGGTTTCCCAGTGATGCATTTTAGTTGCCTCCTCAGAACTTGCTGGATTTGCAAAGAAACTTCTTTCTTCTGAGCTTAGCTGAGACCCACAGTAAAATATAACCATGCTCCTCACACCGGTGAGTATCACCCCTCCCTTCCATGGCAGTCTCTGGCTCTCACTTAGCCAGAGGTGTGCTACAGCTGTGCCAGGGCAGGACAAGCCCTGCTCACTCTCTCCAGGCACAAGAGTGCTAAGAACAGCAAGAAAGAGACCTCCCCTAAAGTAATTCAAAGTCTGAAGGTGGGACCCACTCTGAGCTGGTATACAGCAGCAAGATGTGCTGAGCAAGCAGTGACTATTCCCAGAACACATCCATGCTTCATCTTCCTGTCTTCTTTTCAAGCAATTATTGTTTATTTTGCCATCTCCAATGCCTGTAACTTTAACCCTGCAAATAGCTTTCATTTCCCCATCTCAGGAAAGAGAATGGGAGTGCTTCTAGGGGGTCAGCTGTGCCTGTGTTCAAGGGCTCTCATTCTCCATCAGCAAATATCACCACACTCTGCTTCTTGCTTGACTTTTTTACATTTTCCCCACAAAGAAGACTCACAGCTGCCAAACCCCTCCTCCTATACCATTGCCAGGGATTTTCTAGCTAAAGCACAGGACTGGGAAGCAGCCCCCAAGCTGTTCAGGAGCAGTAATCATCCTTGTTTCCCATGCCTGCCTGCAGTGCCTAGTGTTTGTATTCCATGATGTAGCCAGAACTGTCCTCACTTTATCCGACCACCCAGGTCCCACAACTTTATCTTTCACAAACCTTTCAGACTAGTCCCCAGATCTGGAGAGACCTTAACCAGAGGATGTTGATGACCTCTGGTAAAATTGTTGGTTCAAGATGGCTAAAACCATCTTGTGCACTGGGTATAGTGCCTGACAGAATAGGGCTCAGTGCTGGCTGGGAGCTCTCAAGGCTTTTGCCATAAAAATAATTTTGACAGAGAAAACACAGCTAAATAGTAAGGCTATAGGACATGGATATTNTTTATTAAATTTTGTTTTTTTTTTTTTTTTTTTTTGTAGAAGGCTGTAGTGGAGTCTTCCAGGGGAGAAAAAAATCCCAAGAGAACACTTTTGTATCAGGAAGGGAAGGAGATTTTGTGCTGGGTTGGAGAGGTCATTTAATTCCTAAGCCTTGAGCCAAGGGACAGGAGAAGGGAGAAAGAGAGTTGGAAAGAGAAGGAGGGAAGGAGTTTGCTCTGCAACAAAAGCTGGGTAATAAGGCATATGTGGCTTCCAGCGACAGTGTGAGAATTTACAGTATAATAAAGATATATATGGCCATTTGGAACAAGCTATTTCTAACATAAAATGACTCTGTATATTGATTGCCCGAGGAATTTGTACAGTACCTTATTTCCAGACATATAACCGAGCATATTATTTACTCACCATAAAAGCTGGATAAATGGCCAGGCTCCAGGAGGGTGTGAAGCAACGGTAGTTGTTCGTTGACAGATGAATAGAAGGAGGTTTGAGCATGATGGAGAATACTGGGACCTATACCACCCAGCCAGCAGGTTCCACAAATCACTGCAATGTATAGATCGGGTGTATCTGCTTGCTCTTCAAAAAGGTGATGCTACTTCAAGGCCCTCTTGAGAAGGCAGGAGCCCAAAATACAGGAAAAACATGATTTCACCTCTGGAGCAGCACTGAAAAATGAGGAGTCTGAGGCCAGCAAGTCCAGAATGCAGAAGGGTCTGAAGCAGAGCAGGCTCTTATACAGCAGCATATGAGGAATCACTTGAGGCCCCCAACCATGGGCGCCCAGCTAGATCCCACATCAGCTACTTAATGGTGAGGGAGGGATGACAACCATAGTTCAGCCTCTGCCTTGCTTCTCACAAGCCCAAGGCCAGCCTGGCCTGAGGCAGGTCCCCCTCAGCAGTAGAGAGCTACTGGTTCATTTCCAGCTGGGTGGAAGTGCCCAAATGGCATCTTATGGAGTTCAGAGAGCCGATGCTTCCAGATCCCCATTCCAATTCCCGAAAGACCCCTAGACATACTGGTATCCAAAGGGAAAGGGCTGTGCAGGCTTCATTGTCTCACAAGCAGACGATGAACTTCAAAGCATTTCCCAGGGAATGTGATGGTCACATCAGCTGGGGATTTCCTTCCAAAGCAAACAAGACTTGAAGAAAGAAAGAGTCTGAAAATGAGGGGAGGAATAGAGAAATACCTTTTGGCCTCCCAGCAGATAAGCAAGCAGTAGGGCCATCCCAGAGATAGGGAATTCTGCAAAGTTTAGCAGCTCTACTGCAATTGTATTTAGACTATTGATAGTTTTGCCTTGGCTCTTAAAACAGGTGAACAAACAACACAGTAAGCTTGAGCACTCTCCTCCCCATCTCCTTGCCTTTCACACTCCATCACAATATTATGTGTAGGCAATTCCAAGTCCAGACTGAGATCCCCTAGGCAGGGACATCATCATTTCCATATTGTTAAGTGTCCAGACTGTCATAGCAGTTACTTAGAGACCCAAAGGACTGGCCAGACAGGTTAGGCAGTCTTGACTCATGACTTCAGCTCATCAGGAAGTTGCTCTAATAATGAAAATAAAACCTCATGTGCTGTAAAAGGGTTGTAAAACTGGGTTTATGTTCAGCACAAAGCCATGCCACCGCAGCGGCCCAGAGCATCCAAGAGGCTGAATATTCTTGTACTTCTGCTGCCACCTAAAGGAAATTTCTCCAAAATGTTCCAAAATATCCTGGAATAAACATGTTTATGTTTCCAGGCTAGGGTGTGCTTTTAGCTGAAGAAGGATCCATTTGGAAAAAGGAATATTATAAGCAAGACATTTCTGTCTCCAGGAATCAGCTCCAGTGTCCTGGCAGATTTCCAGCACAACCATGATTGCAAATGGATGGGGCCAGGGGACTTCTGTTGTCAGCACTATGAGGACTCTAGCTGTGACCGCCTTTATGGCCATGGTATGGCCAATGCTACAGATGAGAGAAGGATTGTAGACAGGAGCAGTATCTTTCATTACATGACCCAACCTAAACAGAAAACCAAACAGCATTAGGGTCATAAAAACATCTTCTTCAAATCATTTAGGGCTCAACACAAATACCACCAGTTCTTGTTCAATGGCTCCCTCAAATAGTTTTCCTCAAGGCACCTGATTCCTGTGTTTGAATTCTCCCCATTATTCCAGGGAGACACAAGGTCCTTTGGTGCTTTTGAAGAGATGGTGACCAGGTCAGGCCAGCTTTAGAAATCTGGCACCATGTCCTGTTTGGGCCAGGTGTTTCTGATGTTGGCTGCCTATGCAGCTCACTTGGATTAATTTGTTCCTTTTGGATTTGTTTGCCAGCATTGGGCATAGTCCAATGGTGCTGGTGGTAGCTGGGCAACAGGGAGATTTCTAAACGGAAATGTTCCCGTATTGTGCATTAAATAGCAATAACTTTGTTCAAGGTTCTATGCTGAATAAATGCCCAACACCAGAAGTTCTGTACAGTCAGCACTAGTGAGCCCAGGGAAATATTAAATTGCCTCGTAAACTGGAAGCCAAGTGGAAGTATTACTTAAATGCTCAAAAAGTATAATTTGCTGTTGCAGATCAACGAATTGCCTTATTACATAGAGGGAACATTACTACATGAGTTATGAAATTGGCTTTACAACTTTAACTATGGAGTTCACATTTTAATAACCTTCTGCTTAAGGGGCAAGAGAATGTAGCCTATTTAGTTTTCCACCATGTACGTGCATGAGGCCGTGCATGGAAAAATGTGTATATGACATTCAGAGTGCTCGAGTACAGAAATTTCACTGACATTTCAGGGGGAAGGAGCACTTCTCATGAACGGGACTTACCTCCCACGCAGGACACTGGTGAAACCCCTCCAATCCAGCATAATATGGTAGATGCTTCTAGATATCCCCACATGAAACTGCATGTTTGTCAAGAAAAGGCAGCAGTGCGTAAGCTTCACTGCACAGTACACTCTGATGTATCATTCCATGACATGAGTATCTAGCGAACTTATTACCTTCCCTACGTATTTACTTTTTGGGATGAGTGAACACTGTGTTGTCCTTATTTCACAGCAAGTTAAGCTGAAATGCATATGCATTAAGCAATTTGCTCCAAAGTATCATATTGCTATGTGTCATTTGATGATAGCTGCTGTTTCCTGGTGTTATTCATGAAGCCATTTGACTCCCAGCCTGTGACTAATGTCTTGCCTGAGCAGTCTTGTCAGGAGATGTGATTTCTACGTATGCTTTCCTTCTCCCTGTGTTCCACAGAAACTGCATCATCTACCCAATTTGGTCTAATACTTTCCCCATTTATCCTCACTAGGGAATTTTAGCTTCTTTTGAAAGTGGAAGCAGAAGCTATCTAGGGCACCAGGCATAGATGAATATGACCTTTTAATTAAGTGTTCTGAAACTGCTGAGGAATTGGGAATGGAAGACAATACGGATGATTTTGAAAAAGAGAATGAAATAAAGAAAATAATCCTTTCAAAAAGGATCATCTCCTTACGATGACTGTCTCGCTTTCCCTCCCAGACCGTGCCTCAGGTCCAGCTAATATTCCTACAAATCCTCAAAACAGAGGCAGCACAGGAACGCTGGTGTGCTCTGCTCCAAGGCACTGTGCAGCCAGCAGTTCTCATGACTGACATCAGAACACGCTATCAGAAGACGGAAACCAACAGGGAAATCAGAATATGGGGTTTTATCTTACCATTTTATTCCCCAAATGCTCAAACTGGAAAGTATTTTTTTCTCCAGTACTCAGGAGCATGTACTTTCAGCTACCTGCAATGGGTGGCATTCACATCTATCCCCAGCTTCCCTCAAGGTGTTGTCTACAGAATACAAGAATTCCCAGAGTGTTTAAGTATAGAGGCAGTCAGGGAACTCCCACTAAATATCTCTGCAAGTGTGACCACAGGTATGGGACACACGTCACTTAACCTCAGCCATTCAAAATTGACACCTGTAGTCTAACCTACTCATTGAGATGGTCCCTTTAGTCACTGGAAGGACACCAACTCTTCCAGCAGGCAATTCATCTGCCCATCTCCAACCCTTTCCTCAGGAGGAGCTGAAGTCTTCTCAGCCTACATTCAGATGGCCTGCAGACAGAGGAGGGGACCCCTGCCCCAGAAGATTCAGGGGGCTGTGTGCCAAAGTCCTGCTGAAACACAGGCTTGGGGAACTACTCAGAACAGTACCCACCTCTGTTTTTCTCTCTTCCAGCAAGATAAAGTAAATAAACACATTAATAACCAAGCATAGAAAATCACCCACACACACCCCTCTGAGACAGGAGTATGCATTTCATCTTCTAGCTACCCAAAATGTGTCCCTGAAGCCTTGGGGTAGCTTTTACCTCCCAGCCAACTGAAATTAATTTTGCTTGTAACATCTCATGAAACAGTGTCTCTAATACTTTACTCTATGCCACACACTGTGTTCTTACCTACCTCTATTAATTTTTGTAACAGTATTCAGGAAAAAAAGGCAAGCAGGTTTGCTTGGCATTCTTTGGTTCTAAAAACAAAGAAACGAAGTGTTCCCAGCACCATTCTCCTCTCCAAAGCAAAAGTCCTCGCTGTCTCTTGCCGTTATGCCAAAACCGTAACTACTCCACTACGATGTCCATTGTGTCTTACCTCCACTTTAATGCAAGCTTTGGTGTTTCAAAATTCCAGCAACAAAGCACAGCAATATTAGGCACAAGACGTGCTATGCGCTTGCCAACGCTTGTAGGGCCTTAAAAGCACATCTGTGCACCAGGAAGATGGAGTCATAGTGACACAGCTTACAGCTTTTTTGCCATTAAAAAAAAGACAATTGTTCCTCAAGATCTTTGCTTCTCTGAATAACCTCACAATATTTCAGCTATCTGGCCTTTGTTGGGTCTTCAGTGGAAAGTCATCCTGCTGGATCACTTATCATTATTACTGCCACAGACAAAAAGGCAAGACAGGAAGTCAGGTAACAGGTCAGGGACATGGAGAACACTTAATTTTATCTCAGCAATGTGAAGGAGAATGGATTTTTATTTCCACTCTGTTAACATGTTGTCTGTAGAGATGTTCCCTTCCTGCTAGCAGTCCTGTGTCCACCTGAAGAATTTCTGCATTGCATGTGGATATATGCCAAGGTATTGATCAGAGGAAAAGTTCTCTATCTGGGATTAGGAGAAAATTAATCTGTGGTCTTTATTCTCTTTTTAGCACAGCTTGCTGTGAAAAGCCTGCAGACAGCAGTGGGAGTGACACTGACCTGGATGAGGGCCTCTTTACCTTTTACCTTTTGTTAGGTCCCCAGGCCACACTGCATGGAGCAGGCTCCCAGCCTGCATGCAGGTGAAGCAAGGCTGTGGTTCACCGGGAGTGACTGAATCAGTTCTGACATGGGGACAAGCTGAAGACTGGGATACGGGATGAAAACTTGCTTGGATTTGTTCCTGATACTGAGGCAAAAGAAATTGCGCACATACATGCCATGCTTCACGTGCTTATCCAACTGGGGACTACTTACAGCTATCTAACACCAATCTTGCATATATAATCAATGACATAAAATATAAAAGAGATCCATGAAGCAGAACAGACTATCATGAGGATTCATGCTTGCTTTGAGAGAGCCTGATCTACAGAACACCCTACTATCCTCCACCATCCATTCCCATCAGTCATGAATTTCCTGAGTTCTTCCCAGCTTTAGTGCAATACTGAGATATCTTCAGATTTTTTTTCCAACTTACACATTTAAGGTTTGAAAAGTGCCCACGTAGAGGGACCAGTGTCAATTTCCACATGCCTTAGAACACACAGTCAGATCCACCCCTCTACTTCCACTAAGCTGTTATTGGACTTTCTGCAGATGTAAGCCAAAAAATGAGAAATAACAGCCCTGTAGTACTACATGGGGGACATCTTATCTGCAGGAGAGAGACACCTGCGTGCCTAGCTCCACTGTGGTAAATGCCAAACAGGCCTAATAAGAGACAAAGTTAGTACCTGAAATAACAACAGCCCACAGAAAAGGAAAGGAACAGCACTGTCTAAGAGGGGTCTTTGGAGCATCAGGGGCAGAGACAGTTTGGGGAGCAGGAGCTCTGCCCCTGGATACTCTCTCACACACACACAGGTCCATGGGGGAGTCTGTAAAATTACTATTTCACCTGCTGTGAGCTCAGTGTTAATTACAGGAGTCTAGACTAGAGGCAAAACCCAAGGCATTAGAGGCCAATGTGTTTAGGCCAGAAGGTAAAGAGGAGTACAAGCAATAAAGAGAATTGTATTAAAGATATGAACTACCTAGCAAGGGGACTAGAAGACCTATAAAAACACGACAAAGTGAGTTAGGAGGATTATTAAGGAAACAGAAAGAGATACTTGGTATCAGACTTGCAGAGAGGTTCCCAGGAAGTATAATGCACTGTGGACAACTCTGTACCAGACAGAAAGTAAACAAGACAATTACGCCGGTAAAAACGATAGGGGTGAACTGGAGTCAGCAGGTGATGAAATGGGGGAATTTATGATGCGATTTTTTTTCCTTCTGCCTCTTTGCAGGGAAGCGGGTAGAGGGGCAACGCCGTGACAGGGACTATGTCTCTGGGAGGAGCGGGATAGATAATGTGCAGATAGCAACAAAAACGGTTCTGGAAAATATAGGACATTCACCATTGCCAGATATATGAAACACCCAGTTAAAAGAGAAAACACACCTAACAGCTATGTGGAACATTAAGATAACAGCCAGAGAGCATCAGGTCCAAGGAAGCTATTTTAAAACATCCGGCAGTGCTAGCAAAGGAACACAATGGAAGGCATATTTTGATTAGTATTGGAATATTGCTACCGTATTAGCACAGCACTGAGATACCCAAGAAAGGCTGGGAGAACAGGCAGGCAAGCAGATGTCCTGACAGCCCCAGGACTATGAGACTGGTGCAGTTACCCCGGGAAGCCCCATTTCATCAGGCATTGCAGAGCTCCTAGATACAGTTGATCCATGCACACACAAGAAGGCAGATCCAGAGCACAGAGGAACGCGGCAATCTGCTTGTAACATTATCTTGAGGTAGCCCTGGACAAAAAAGTAACGTCTTCTTCCTCTATTGCATGATAATATCCAAGTAGGAAAAAAATATTTGCTTTAGATATGTGTGGCAGCCTTATAGCAGGACAGCAAGAAGGCTCATGCCACAGCCCCAGGGGGTCAGGACTGAGGAGCTGCCATTACCTCTGCCCAAGAGCCAGAGCAGTCACTGGGGATTCACTGTACTTGGTGCTTTCCTCTCACAGCAAGAAACAAGACTGTGAAGGTGGGAGAGGAGGAACTGAGGAACAAAGTATTACAGAGGGTTGGCCTCTAACTTCACACAAAAAGTCCATGGCATAACTGGCAATTCCTTCTTGCAGATCAGTAACAATTCCAGTCAAGCCAGTGCAATTACTAGAATTAAAAGGGAATCCGATCCATTTAACTAGATCTATTGACTTCTACATTAGCCCTCAAAAATCCATATTCCAGGCTGAAAGCAGATTTGCAGGGAAAACAGACAAAGTGCAGAAAACAGCTATATTTCACCTCTTAAACTCAGGATGCTGGGTGGCAAGCAACAGGCACTGGGGAATGGTGACGCTAAAACACTGGACTATTTGCAAAGGAAAAGAATGGTCCCTCGCCACCCCTGCTCTTACAAATGCTTCTGTGTGGGGCGAGTCCTACTGAACAATACTGCCCTCATAGAAGTGTCCAGAAAGGAAGAAGTGTAAATATTCTACAGCCTGATCCCCCTACGCTTTGTACCTTATCTCACATAACGGCTGTATTCCCACAGACACACACACAAGATTTTTCCTTACAAACAAGGCAGAATTGTTTTCCAGATCAATTCTAAAATGTCAGTAGTCCCATGCTTACTAAAAGCAGGGGGTGCACTTTCAGGTTTATATGATCAGTTAGGGAATAAATGCCCAATTTTGTCATGCCTATTTGGTAGCTGATTCACTTCTCACGACCCACAGTTAGCCCTTAATTAGTCCTTAACTAGTCACTAGTGGCAGTGATTAATAAGGTGAATTGCCACTCAGGAGACCTAATTTCCCTCCTGCTTCTTCTGTTGTGTCTATATGGACAGTAAATTCTTTATAGTATGGGCTGTGTGGAGTGTGTCCACCTATTTTCAGCTTTTGTACTTATTTCCATGGCAATGCTGTTCAGGCTCAGTTCTCCAGGACAAATGAATGTTTTAAATTACATCTCCCATAAGCATTAGCTCAAGGGACTGTATATGGCAAATTTACAACTCTTTCAATTTGTCTACAGGAAGACAAGGAACATGACTGCTTGTAAATAACAGGTTTGAGGATATAAATCATCCCTCTGCTTCCATCTGTCTGTCCCAGAGACTCTGAAGCTAAAAATGCACAGTTCATTATCACATAGTTGCTACTCAGCCAAGTTTCAAATAGCATTAATATGCATCTTCAGGTATCAGTGACAGACGAGGTCGATCAGTTCAGCCCTGTGCCGTGCATGGCAGAAGCAGTAATGTTGGCTGGTAGACAGCCTTTGCAGGTCCTGCATGTTCTCAGGACATCCTCCTCCTCTAAGCTGCTCCCCTCAGCTCAAGAGTTCTGCACTTGAGGGGAAAAGACACTCAGTTTAAACCAAACCCAATACGGGACTCAGAATGAAGTTACTGTCCAGCCTTTTCTTCTGAGCCCTCCAGAGGCAGGACCTTGCCTGAGGGGTGAGATGAAGCCCTTGGACAGAGACCACTGGCACCACAGATCAGAGGGATCCAAAACAAGACCTGCATCCAGCTGTACTGCAAGCTTCCATCTGATAACAGATATGCATTTCACCTCTGCTCCCCTTTTTGTGGTGATGGCTGTGCCAGTTTTACCTCCTTCCCAAATGTGCTGAGGCTTAGCATATTGATTTGTGTCAGGAAGAGGGCAGAGCAGACACTGCTAGAAGTGCAAAGCAGCGTCTAGCAGATGCAGGTAACCAGCTGAGTGATGAGTGCTACAGGAACGCTCGCAAGTAAATAATAAATCTGTCTCATCTGTGATGCATGTTGCACAGCAACTAATTCTTTCCCCACCGCATAGATGCTGCTGAAGTATGGTGGCTGGCTACATGCTCAGTGACGGCCTGCCCCTGAACACAGGACAGTAATGTGGAGTCCCACCGCACTATCTTGACTTTGAAGAATATTATAGTAGCTTTAAAGCTCTCAGACATTAAGAGACCATTACTCACTGTCTCCTCAGACCTGATGGAGTCCTTGCCCTATGTGTTCTCCATTTAACAAATGTCACTGATTGTTTTACAACACACTCTGCCGAGGAACAGAGGAATCTTTCAATTCAAACATAACTGCGATAGATTTAAACAGCCAGGAGCGCTTCGTGCTTGCTTGGGAGCAAAGTGGTTCTGCAGGCTAAGGTCAGGGTAACAAGCCCTGAGAGAAACTGCCCTGAACAGCAGGACTTTCTGCTGGTAAACGCTGCCCGTCCCTTGCAGCCAGTTACAGGTGGCTGCACAGCAGACCCAGCAGTAAGGCTGAGATGTACCCAACATCATGCAGTAAGTCTGTAGCAGGAGTAGAACTCACATGCTCCAGCTCCTGCCCAGCTGAGTGGCACCATATGTGATGAGCTCTGGATATTGCAGTCAGGCCTCCAAGGTGTCCGAGGCAGGACGACAGGCCAGCACGGAGCAGAGACGGAACTTCCCATGTGGGCAGCACTGGCTCAACCACGCTGTTGTTTCAACTTCCATGCAGTGGAAGATGGAGTTGACATCAAATCATCATCATTTCAAACATCGTTTCCCATATGATAACCCAGGAGATAATGTGATAGTCTACAAATTTAGTCAATGGTAATCGTGAACCTACATCCCAGTAATGTTGCAAAGGACAATTAATAATTGGACTCCTCTTAATACAGAGAAAATACTATATCATAGCTAAGGTTTTTTTTTTTTATTATTTGAACTCAACAAGGATAAAATGGCACAGCAAATCTACAGTATCATAAAACCTTCCATTCCCAGTGCACAATGGATTTAATATCATTATCTAGAGATAGTATGTGTTCCTATTCTTCTGAAATCATCCATTCCTCATCTATGGTTAATTACTTTATATGAGAGATGCTTGAAAATTATTTCTCCCATGTGGAAAATTTGGATGAAAATGAGAACATTCTAGTTTGGAATCAAAATTCTCAGTAGAAAACCGTTGGGTTTATTTTTCTTTTTCCTCAACTGCACAAAACACAAAAGTTTTTAGTTTTGATTTTCTATGGAAAAGTATCAGCTCTCAGTTTTTTTTCAAAGAGAGCAGATGCCCTCCATGAGTTGCTTTTTGCTATGTCAAAACTAAAATTCTGTCAGCATTAGGTCTAACCACGCACTGCACCGGTCTCACCGCTACCGCAGCTGGCTAATATCCAAAAGGACTCACTATTGCTGACAGGCACTTTTTTTTTTTAACGCTCTGACACCGTGCCTTGCACCAATACCCTAGGCTGTGCTCATCAAAACAAGCTCCATGGAGGGGAGATGAATTTGCAGAATCAGAGACAGGGACGAGGGTACACAATATTTTTGAATACACCTCCTTGTTCCTTCAGGATTGTGCCAGAGGCAGTTTGCCAGTTCTCAGAGCTGGTTTCTGGAGACAAAGTGATTCTCTGCAACCACAGCTGGAACGGACTTTTTCACCTTTTACCCTAGGACCAACCTTCTCCCGGGCCTTGTTAGAGCCATCCATTTGTGAAATGGCTGTGCAAAAGGGGCACAAAAGGCAGGAGGAACTTGGATGCTATTCCAGACCTAATGTAATAACAGAGGTGCTGCTCAGGAGTGATGTACTCCATGTCCCTCAGTCCCTCCAAGATCCCAATTAATACGATTCCATTAACTTCAAAAGGTGTGCTAAGTAGTAATGCTCTGGGCCATTAATTCCAACAACGTCAGCGTGCTCTTGCTATGACATTTGCCTTAATTAGTACTATAACCCACTACTTGACTGCAAGCTTCGCAGGTAATAATTCACGCGCAAGTGCCCCATAAACAGAACTTTGGGTGCTCTCTACTAGAAACTGCACAAATTGGTACATGCTAAAAAATGGTACAGGGGCACAGGATTTAAATGTTTTAAGAAAAAGAAAGGGATTTAAAAATATGTCACCTGAGTTACTGTAACTCTTTGAGCTTCAGTTACCCCCTAGGGGTCTGTTAGGCTTCAAAACTGATGGTTTATGATTTTCTTCAGAGCTCCACCAAAAATCAATAGACTGGAGAAAATGTCTCTGGATGGCATCAGTCTGTAGCAAGCTCTAGGCATCCTGTAAAATCTTTACATGGGTTAGATTGAGCTGAAAAGGATTTGGTCCCTTCAAAATGAGAAGCAAGGTCCTCATCCACCCTGAAAACATCCCTTGAACTGCTCAGACTGTCTGCTGCCAGAAATCAATATGCATGTGTGGCTTTTTTCTGATTCAGTGGTAACAAGGCTGTCCTTGTCCTTGGGGATACAACCCTTAGAGGGTATTTGCAATTTAGAATGGGGCAAGTACATATATCCTGGGAGGACATATACCTGGAAAGAGGAAAAATAGAAACAGCCCCAACTTTCCCATAACTTCATAGTTTATACTGTAATTTATACCAAAGTCTTACAGAAGGGAAGATAAATGGGACCCAAGAAGATGACTGTAATAAGAAATACGTGAGAACCACTGATACACAAGGAAACAAGCAGCTCAGGCCTGTCCAGCCACCAGGGACCCATGTACAGGGTCTTCTCACTCATGTCCTGCAGCACCAGCAGCCAGAACTCTCATCTTACTACTAAAACAAAAACAACTTTCACAGGCCAAAGGATCAGGATACGTAACTTCACATTAGGATCCCTTACAGGTCTGAGCTTAGTTCACTTTCCAACATACCTTCTAAAACTTGAGAAGTACTAAGCACTGAAAACAGTCAGCAAAACAAATGCCAGTCTAAGCAGTGTTTTCTGAATGAACTAGCTGCAAGTAACTTAGGATAGAAAGAGCTGATGATGCCCTGTAACATCCAAGCTCTTGACATAGGTACATTTTGGCCAGAAGTCTTCCAAGGTCAAGTCTCCCAAGAATGTGCAGAACATGCTAAAGGGCCAGTTCTCCAGCAAGGCATGCTGGAAAGGTATCAGCACAAGAAGGCAATGATGCCAGTGGGTATGGGCCAAACAGTCATGCAGAAAGACGTAGGCTGATGGAAGGACACTGGATATTGAGTAAAGATAGGAAATGTAACCAAAGATGTCATCTCCTTCAAAGATGGTCTATTTAGAATTGGCTCTAGAAAGCAACAGAGATTCAGAAGCATAGTGTGTCTTCTAAATGTTATCTCATTCTCCACCTAGACACAACAAACAGATGTTCCTGGTAACAACCCCTCTTGTAGCTAAATGAGATAACATGGATGGCTCAAAGATGCCAAAAATGTTGTTCCCAGACCACTCATTCCTTGTTTTCCCAGCTGAGACTGCCAAGAAGAGAGGCACTGACTGCCAGTTAGAGTTTCTGAGGGCAGCACTACTCCAGAAAGGATTCAGATGAGACCAAACCACTCATTTCCCCCAGCACTTCATTTTCATCAGGAGGGAAGAAAATGTAATACAACCCTGCAGGCCTTTGACACTGAAGTCTGAGGATCGCAGTCTGATCCCTATTATACACATGTAAATCAAGGCCTGCTTGTGCCACAGAGTCAGTGACATTTCACTGCTGCAGTATTAATAAGGCCCCAGATATCACCTTCCCTGACATGCATTCTGCAAGGAGATGGAAGATGCCTTGATTATAATTCACTGCCCTTTCCTTTACATGTATGACTTAGCCAACTGCTAAAAGAAAGGAAGAAAAAGTCCTGAGGTCAAAGGGGAGGTCTCTGCTGGTGCAGTAGTTGAAGCATATCTTCCCCATACTAGACCAGTGCAAATTCACTGGATGAAGAGGTTAACTGAGATGAGAAAGGACATCCGTCCCCATCTCCTACCTCCTCGCCACAGCACTTGGATTTCATGTTACCAGTGCAGTCTTCTGCCTTCCCTCCAGCTTCACGACCTGTGCATGAGATGAAGGGAACAGCAATGCCTGGAGTCTGGACCAGCAATCCTACACTTACCCACCCATATCACACAACCCCAACGCACGAGCTTCTTGCCTGTGGGGTGTTCAGACTGGGGCAGCATCCACCCCACCCAACTGACACCCTCCCCATGTGAGCATCCTTCCTCTTTCCCACCAAGACTCTGAGAGCCTCAGCGATTCTGGTCATTCTCCAGCTTTCTGCCAGAAGCAGACTGAGGAACAGCCCAGAAAAAAATACCTGTTTGAACCAAGCTGAGTGTGATGTTTTGATGGAGCATGATGGGTTTTGCAAGCACCGAGGGATCAGTCATAAACATCCATTCCCACTAATGCAGTCACGAGCAATTGCTCTCAGCAGATCCGAAAAGCAATACAAGACAGCAGCCATCAGCTGGTTAAATGAAAAATAAGCAAAAGACATGGGCATAATCCAAATTATTGCTCCAGTCCCAGTGTGTTCAGTGCTAGAAATAGCTCAGACTGAGGTTCAAGCCACAGAATTTCCAAACAGCTCCCTGACCCCTCACGCTTCAGGAAGGCTGGCTTTTGTGGCTTGCCTCTTACTGCCAAAGACTTTTTTCTCAGGGGCTGGTCCAAGTCTGTGGACTGTGCAGCCTGCAGGATCTAAAATCCACTAAAAACTGCCCTACCTCTCCTTCCAAGCATGAGGCCTGTTTCCCAGCAAGGCAGGCTGTTTAATGCCACTCATGCATAAAGTGAAAAGATTGTACATTTTTTTTTAAAGTTCTCCTTCTGCTGTCTTCTTCTGGGGAGAGAAGAAAAGTGGAAGTACGTGACGAGCCGTTGGCTTTCCTCATTTAATGTAGGACTGAAAGGCAGACAGGCACCTCAGCACCATCAATGGATCAGATCTCTAATGGCTGGTTAGAAGAACTTGCAGCAAATCTCTATCCAAGCTCAGTAACAGCTCCTGGTCAAAAACACCCATAAGCAACAGGAAATTCAGCCTGGATTCTGATGAGGGTCACAATGGCCCAACTATACAATTTTCCACATCACTCTGGAAACACCCTACCTGCTGAGAAGAGAATCACTAAACAGAAGTGCCACTTGTTTCAGACACATGTAGCTGGCTCTGGAAAATGTCAGCTCTCATATAAATTAGTCGCTATAAAATGGAGAACCCAACACTGGAAAAAAAAAGGGAGGAAATAATACGAGAGGCTTTTCTTGGTTCATGACTGGAACAGCTACTGTCATTTAAATTTTATTAGGAAAGATTAAAAGGAGCCTTGGAGTGAAGCTGCTGTGATGAAGTGGTCCCAGGGCCTCTATAACTGTGATTGGCACCATACTGATGTGTCAGCCTGACAAAGTTATGATAGTTATTATGCTGGCCCTAAAACAGACCCTTCAGCCTGAGGCAAAATAATAAAAAATGGGGAAGAAATCTCCAGAACGCAAGAAAACTCAATCCAATTGGGCACAGAGATAGACATTTACCTCAGCATTATTTTTTTCAGAGGTGGCATGGAGTAGACAGTCAATACTGCCAAATCTGTACACAGGTGACTCTTCTTATAGATGTGTTTGTAGTCTGGCCTGTAGCTGAGGCTCGGTGCATGGCTGGTCCATGTCTGCCCTCCCCTACGGAAGCAGGGCCCCCAGGACACAGGAGGGAGCAGGCTGAGAGCCCTCTCATCAGTTCATGACAGCACCTGCCTTGCTCGTACTGACTGTTTCTGTCCCCCTAAAACAGAACTGCAACAGGCTCTGTGAGTCTGGCTTAGCACTTGCTAAGCAGAGCCTCTGGTTTTATATCCATCTTCACTCTCAGCCATAGGTAAAGAAGCAACAAAGAGTCCTTGGGCTGGTGCCACCACTCTGACCCGCTCTGGAGAGAGCTGTCACCTGAAAGTCACAAATGCCTGTCCCCACGTCGCCAGCCCTCCCACTGCAGCTGTAAAAGCCTCAACTTCTGCAGGCTGCTGCCTTTGAAATCTCTGCCTGCCCTCGAGATACCTTTTGACGCATGCGACCTACTCACTGACCGCATTACACCACACAGCTGAGTGTTATCTCTGGCCCCAAGAGGCGCTGCCTGCATAAGCACAGCTAACAAACAGAAGCATAATGAGCCCTTCTCACCACCCCAAAGTTGAAGGTGAGATCCCTTTTTAATAATGGGTTATTTGGAAGGATTTATAGGCTCTGGTTGTCTCAATACACAAATGACAGCATCAATCAGAGCCAGACAGCAGAGGAGGAAAGCAATATACCTGCTAGGTGAGGGGAATGCTGATGTAGGGCACAGGCAGCAGGGGCTGTGACTGGCAGGAGCTGAGGTTTCTGCCTGTACCTTCCTGCCTGGCAAGGGGCGTGGTAGCTAGCCATAAATATGAAAAAAAAAAAATGCATTTTGCATCCCATGCATGTTTGGCTTGTAATTTAGGACAGACTAAGCCCCTCTGTTTCCACCCCCTCCTGTCTCAGGGACTCTCCACCTGCTGCTTACATAAAAACCACAGGACCTCAGAGGCCAAAGAAGCAGCTTCTTCCAGGTCTCTTTGCACCCCACAGCCCCTCATTGCTGCAGACGTGGTCAATGCAGAGCACTCATCGTGTGGCAGAGAAAGGACATGCAGCTGTATGGCAGATCACTGCTAACTGAAAGCCCTACGATTCCTCCACCAATTTCAAGGCCAAACACACCAGGCAAAATCTATCTATTTTCTTATTCAGAGGTTGGAAAAACAGAGGGAGTCAAGTTGCAATAGCTGCATTCTTTAAAGACACCTTGAGGAAAGAACAGTACTTTGAGGAAACCAAAGATAGGCGAGCAGATGATAATCCTGTGTTGCAGTAAGCACATCACGAACAACGCTGCATATGAACTCAGACTGTCTGGGGCACTAGGTTATCTGCCAGTGGGGCCAAGTGGCAGACCACAGTAGATCTGCACTGGTCCTCCGCCCGTTCTGTCCCTACACATGGGAGGGGAATAGCTGTAACACCAGCGCAGGAGATATTGTACATGAACAAGGCAGGTGATGCTCTGAAAAGGGGCACAAGGTTGGAGACATTGTTTGCTTTCAGAGTGTTTGATGTGCAGAGCCAAAGTAGAAAGGGAGCCTTCCTGTCCAGTGGGATTATTTTAGTTCAGATTCACCCAGAGAGAACTGTTTAATTTGAGCAGGTCAGGGGTTCGGTTTGCTCTGTGCTCGCCTAGTTATTTAAGAGATAATACCTAATACAGTTTGAAAGGAAACTTATGCTCATGTATTTTCAAAGATTTCCAGCAAGTCTTCTGGGCAATGCTCCCAATTTAGAACTTAACTGGAAAATAGAGAAACCTATTGAGTTGGATTTTAATTGTCCTATTCCATTAGCTACAGCATGCATGTGAACACATGTACAGTGGTACAGTAAATCCTGCATTTTGCTCCTGTGGCTGCTCTACTGAAACAACTACTGGGTAGGAAATGGGTTCTCAACCCACAGAGATTTTTGCAACTTTGAAAAATCCCATTTTAGAATGAAACTAAGGCCTCTCAAGTCCTTTCTGGCAAGAAATGCACGTATAACCCAGTGGCTAGGGGCTATCAACTGGGACAGGGTGAGACTCTTCAAGTCCAGGTCGACTTCTCAGAAGGTCTCTTGCAAGAAGGCTACTGGGCATGCCACCATCATTGCTGCTGGAGCTTCTTTGCATTCCATAATTATCACAGCTTCAACCAAACAGTGACCTGAACCCAGCTTTCTCAGGGCTAATGAATATTTCTTTTTTACAAAGTGGAACAGTTTCAGTAAGACAAGCTGATAAAAACCTGCCCCAAAATACCATGAACCTGGTACATGAAGTTGGGATGCACTAATCCAAGCTCACATTCAGCAGTCTCTCACAGTTCCTGCTGCCCAAATGAGAGCTGCAACTTACATGCTATGCACTGTAATAGAGTATGCAATTATTTCTCTGTATGTCCTTGATCCAAGCAGAGTTTAATCAAAACCACCTCCCTCCTGAGAAGTATTTTCTGAGCAAAATGTTTGTTTCATCAAAATATTTTCAGCCATTTCAAGTACAACAGCTCAACCCCATTTGTTGCATTGTGCATACTCTGCAATTTAGCAGACCAATAGGCAATCTTTGCCTTTGTCGCTAGCTACAGTAAAAACCTTTGCTGCTGCAGACACCCCCTTCTTTCCGTGTGCTTTTAACAACACTTCTGTCTCCAGCTTCTCTTTGCTTCTATGCACTTTGCAGATACACTCGTGAGCAAAGTCAGCATCTCATTCATGGGACAGAAGAGGTAGAACAAGAAGAGGGCTGAAAATACACCTGTCTTGCAGAAGCCAAAGCTGAAGTCTCCGTCATTCTGCAGGGCAAAATGAGCAAACGACAAGGACCGTCACTTTCCTTTGGTAACAGCCTCAGTGAAACCTAGCCCCAGAAAGCCAGCCAGGAGCACAGAAGCATATTGTGAGCAATTCAGCTAACACAGCAAACTCCCAAATGGCACAGGACTGAGCATGTCCCGCTGTGCTCTGCAAACTGCAGCTGATGAACTCCTTCCACATCCTCCCTCCATCCTCCCAGCACAAGAGAGCCTGCCCGGCACCTCCCTTTTAGCCAGCATACACCTTGCCAAAGCTGATGTCTGGGGTTTAGCTTTGCTTTCAGTGCCACTGCATGGCCAGCCCGGGGACTGGCATGTGCTCCACTAACCTCGCATCTACCCACTGCAGCAGCGGTGTAACAGACGTGCTGTCCGACTCGCAGAGCTCATCACGAGTCACTGCTGCATCGGGACACAGAGGCGCGCAATCCAGCATGCAGGAGAGACTCCTTCTTCATGGTGATCCACAATTTGATGGATAAGCCATGCTTTGAAAATGATGCTATACATGTTTTCCAGACATTTTATCACTCTTGACCCTTACTAATCAAGTCCTTACAGAAGAATACCTCAATTTCCCCATCAGCCCACTCAAACATAACTAACTATAGTCACCAAGCCCTCTCCCTCAGTTTCAAGGAAAAAAAAGCAGCTTTTCCTGACATAAAGACCTCACAGTCACCACCAGATCTTGGGAAAGAGCTGCAGCAGTTTCTCCCTCCCTCTTCCTCCAGGGCTTTAGGGCTCATTACCAAACTAACAGATAGACAGGGCTTGCCTGTTAGGAGCTTTTTCGTAAGACAATCTATCTGCAATTCAAACAGTTCAGAACACAGCATGAACGCAATACAATTTATCTTGACTGAAAACAGCTTCAATCTGGCACCGTTTGTCTTAGAAAGCGTGTCTCCCTCCCAGGGTCACGCGAATTACACAAAGCTCTGTGTGGTGGTGGGGATGTAGAGGATGATGCTGAGCACTTGCCACTGGAGGGGGAAAGCAAGGCAGGCAGCCCTTCTGGGGGAATCGCTCAGTATCTTACAGCCCTGTCCTGGTTTCAGCTGTTTACACCAGTCAAGGACTTTTCAGCTTCCCATGCTCTGCCAGGTGCACAAGAAGCTGGGAGGGAATGCAGGCAGGACAGCTGATCCCAATTAGCCATCAGGGCTATTCCATACCACCTGATGTCAAGCTCGGTATATAAACTGGGGGAGCTGGCTGGGAGAAGGGGTGATTGCTGCTTGGGGACAGGCTGGGTTTTGGGTGGTGAGCAATTACATTTTGTATCACTTGTATATTCTGTTATTATTATTATTTTCTCTTTCTCTGCTGTCCTATTAAACTGCCTTTATCTCAACCCATGGGTTTTAGGGTTTGTTTGTGGTTTTTTTTTTCCCTCCCTGGTTCTCTTCCCCATTCCACTGGGGTAGGGGGAGGGTGAGCAAGAGGCTGTGTGGTGCTTGGTTGCCAATTAGGGTTAAACCACAACAAGCCCATGCAGCTGAGGTGCTGCAGGATACAGTCACCAGTTTCAAGCAGTTCTTTGGCTGGAAACTGCTACTTCTCCTCTATGTTCCTCATCAAGGTGCAAGCCAAATTCTTCCTGCAGGTGAGAACAGCAGCCAACTGTAACTCTGAGGTAAGAAAAGTGTCAGGGAGTCCTGTCATGAGTACAGGTTTATCATGATGAGAACCTGGAGCTTTTGATGACAGCTGAGCAAAAAATCATCATAACCCAAAAAAGAGGCTGACCTCACACAAGTTGAGGCTTTTTTCAGGCTTTTTCAGTCAACTCTGAGCCCTTCTCTCTTCCAGGTCACGCTAAACATCTTATTTTCCTCCCTAGAAATTGTAGTGATTTAAATAAACATCACTTTTGACAAAATGTGTCACATTTTATTCCAAAGCTGTCAGAACAAAACCTTCCTTGGAAAAGTTGTCCCTCTTCATTTTTGGCCCAAACAATTCAGTGAACTCAGCCCAGATTCCCAAATAACTTCATTCCGCAAAACTCTATTTTTCAGTGAATTAAGCATTCCTCAAAAGACATTTCCCCCTACGCTAATGACCTTTACCATTTTCTCCTTTGATGTGGTAAGTAATAAAAAACAACTAAGCAAGAACAAAACCCTCTTTACCACTACAGGAGCAATTCCACACCCAGCCACTTTTTCATGTTACATACAGGCTCCTCAGATTTTCAGAGACATGAAGCTCCTCCAGAGAGAGAAAATGACTTGCCTACAGTCACACTGAGCCAATAGCAAGGCAAAAGAGATCTCTTGCATTGAAACTCTTTGCTTGAACCACAAAACACTCTTGAGAGGAAGAGATTTATTTCTACAGTTTCCTGATTTGCAACAGAAGCAACACCACAGGGGTTATTGCAAGGAATCATCGTTAGCAGAAATATCAGTTGTGCCTAAAAGCACCAGATACAACAATTGCATTGTGGGAGATGTCATTTCCACCCCTAGTGAGCGACAGGCCTTGTGGAGGGCTTGCAATCTGTGAGGGCAGCTGAAGGATGTGATGGGAAGTGTTAGTCCTTTCAGGGAGGCAGTGACTCCATGGCATTCATACTGCATTCCCACAGCAGCAGACAGGCAGCTTATCTAGGCCAGACTTTTTTCCTTAATGTATATTAGCCAAGAAACCACAACTGATTTGTGCAAATCTCCCGTTCCTCACTGGTTACTACTGAGACTTACTTCATTGCCTCACTCAGTGCCGACTGCCTCCCTCGATGCAGAATGACAGTGATCAGGGCAAGGATGTGCAGATGAGATGATTGCTTTTTGAGCCATTGGATAAAAACCATGGAAAGATCTCAAGGCTGACCCTGCATGAAGTGATGGAATGAGATTGCAGTGCACCTTGCCTATTTCTAACTCCTACAGCTCCGTGAAATCTCAGCATGATTGCTAAATTCTGTTCCCCAGAATCAGCTTCAGTCAATGCTTAGCAATGACTGAGCGTTACGCCCTTCTCCTCAGGGGACACCAAATTCTGGAGGCTCTTAAGTGCAAAAAAGATGACCCATATTTTACGCCTCCCCAGGCTCTGTGGGCATGCCTGCATAGACAGGCACAGGCCTACCAGTCCCAAGCTCCAACCTGCCTGGTGCAAGCCAAATCCCGCCTGGAAATATGTAGCACAATTAACGCAGCACTGCCCACTCTTGCTCACACTCGCGGTGGTGTTGGGGTACCGACCCTGCCATCAGAACGTGCGTCTGACAGGGGCAGTACACGAGCACAGCACATGTCCCACCACCTTCACCCAGGCGAAGTGCCTTTCCTGTGGCTTCTTGCCACAAATAAGGCTTGTACAGTTTCTTTCCTGCTTTCTTATAATTAGCATTCTGCTGGATGGAGCAAGACCAGCGCGTCCCAAGAGCACAGGGACCGTATAGCACATACTGCACAGCGGGAAGCCTTGCCACACAAGCACTCAGCCGGCAGCGCGCTTTCCAGTAGCTGGCAAGCACCCGGTGTCACGGTGGCTTCTCTGCCCCCGAACTGAGGTGTTTGAGAAACACGAGTCTATAAAGGATAAAATAAAAGCCCACATTACCAAGTGGGGAAGGGGAGGGGAGAACAAACCCACATCACAACATACTGAGTGCTTTTTTGGCTGTCCGCCTTACTTCTGACAGCAGCTGCCTGCTGGCAGCGAGGAGAGGTTCCCAGACAGAGAAGAACCTTGTTGCTGCGGCTGCTCCCGAGCCCCATTTTCACCTGGGCTCTACCCATACCGCCAACCGTACTCTGAATTTTCCCTCTCAGCCCTGCTGCGGGTGTTTCATCCCAATGCCGAGGCCGGGCCTGGGAGCGCGGCGGGGCGGCCGGAGGGACGGGGCTCTCCCCGCGGAGGCAGCGGCCGCAGGGCGGGAAGAGGCCCGGCAGCTCTCGCAGCCCCTCAGCGGCGCCCGCTGCGCCCCCAGCCCCACGGGCCCGCTCCCCTCCAGGCCGCCCTGAGCTCCCCTTTGCTCCTCATCCTCACTGCGCCCTCAGCGGCATTTCCCCGCCGCTCCCCAGCCCGGCCTTCTGCCCACTCTGCCGCGCGGCGAAGCCCAGAAGATGGCGCCGGCCCCTCAACCATCGCCGCCTTCAAGCCGCGGGGCTGGGGAGGGGGGAGCGCACCTGCGGGACGCTGAGATAAAATAGGATGGAGGAAACCCCCGCCTCCCCTGGGGCAGCGATTAAAAGAAAACAGTCGCTTGCCACGTCCACAGGGAGCAGGAGCCACCCCGCGCGCTTTCGGCTGGAGGTCGCGGTGTGAAAGGGGCCCATGAGCGGCAGCCGCCTGCGGGACATGAAGCCGCCGATGCCGGCTGGCACTCGGGGCGCTGCTGCGGCCCCTTCCCGCCCCTCCTCGCCCGCCCCCAGGGCCCCGGCGAGAGCTGGAGAGGCCCGGGGAGCGCTCCGGGCCACCGGCGACCCCTTCCCGGGGCGGCTGCCTCCAGCCCAGCCTGGCCTGGGCAGAGCTCCGCTGCCCCGGGGACACAGGATTTGGGGGAACGGGAACGTACGGGGTGACCTCTGGGAGGGGAAGACGCCTGGTTTCTGTTACGGCAGCCTGCAGCAGGCGGGATTAAACCCTGACCTGCGGAGACCAGGACATTTGCTGCCTACAGAACAAGTTCTCCAGCACCAGACAGAGCAGCCCAGGGAACGAGCGGGTGAGGCGGCCTGTGAACGCCTAGGCCTGGACCTGCAGCCAGGAGGATATTTATCTTTCCTTGGGATCAGGCTGCAGAGGAGTAATGCACTCTCCCTGGCGCTCTCCTCAGTCGTCACTACCTTTAAATCTTTTAAATCACCACTGAGCGATTGCCAAACAGCTTCTGTGCCAACCTGCTGCTTTCAGGCTGCGGCAGGAATTCCGTCAGGGAAGGTTTGACGTGACAGCTGGGACTAGGTGCTTGCAACAGACCTCAGGAAACGCAAGAGAAAATATCCACTTAAAGGCAACAAAAATGCAGCATAAAGTTGGTTTGGTTTTGTTTTATTTTTACATGTCTGGTTCTTTGGAAATGTTTTTCTCTCAGGGCTGCTGTTGGGAAGGCAATCCTTGGGATGCATGCAGTTTCTGGTGGAACTGAGGAAGGAAATAGTTCCCTTCAGGAGTTACTGTCATCTCACTCATACATAGAGGTACTCACATAAATCAACAGGGAGGCCTGACTGATGTTTCAAAAAGCTTCACTCTATTTGTCTTTCTTCTCTCTTCTTTTTTCTATCCCTGCTAAGTAATCAGCTTCATCTTCCAGGTGCCCAATTCCCAGTGCCTTGGTTAGAGGCTCTGGTGGCACCCAGGTAGTCATCAAGAAATCCATTAGTAAAAGGTCTGGCTCTGGACTGCTCTGTAGAATAACCTTGGGAAGCCCTCTGAGCTCTGTGAGTCCTAATCAATACCGACACCAGCTCTGATGGGGCTGGTTCCTGTCCCAAGCCTCAGAGGATCTCTCTACTCTCAGTCTGAGGTCGTGGAAAAGTGGTCTGCCTTCCTTGGCAAACTGGGGTTGCACAAGAAGGAAAGCACTCAGCATGCAAAAATAACAGATTTAAGACTAGAACACTGTGGGAAAGAGGCCCCAAACCAAATTGCTTCAGATTTCCTTGCAAAGCAAGAGTCCAGGGAATCAAACTATTGCTGAACACAGCACCATCTCCTGTCTCGCACGCAAATCCCCCAGAGCCATGTGCTGAAACACCAGTTTTAAATAATGGTTTTTGTATGCTTCACCAGTGTGTAAATGTCAGTCTTTGGGGTAGGACAAGCTCCTGGAAAAAAGTGTCTATCTGTGGGAACTGAAACTTAAGTAACAGGTTTGCCCAAAGAGGGTGCAAACTATAGTTGGGGTCTGTCTGGTCAAATCGGTTGGACTATTTGGGATGCCAAGTTTAGGCTTTTGGAAACCTGCAAGCACATGAAATGCAAGTACTTTCATCAGCTGGGGTGTCTTTTAATTGCAGGTTTTTTTTAAAAAAAAAGATTGCTTGGATTTAAACTTCCTCTTTGTTAGGGAGCAGCATGGGCTGGCTGTTCCTCAAGCGATGGGGAACCAGGAGCCGAGCATGATAATGCAGCCGGCAGAGATGGTGGCCTTGTCAGTGAGTTCCTGCAGCGCTGTCTGGGATCCTTTCCCCACAGTCACCAAAGGCAGAGGGCTGCCCTCAGCTCCACTGGCTCTAGCTCAGCCCAAGCCGAGGTACCAAAAGCCTCAGCAGAGGGGATGGCTCTCCAGACCTTTAAGCTCTTCCCACCGACAGCCCAGCTACGCTAGTGCACAGGGATGAACAGTCCTGCTGGCAATTGTTAGAAGAGTGAAGTGCAGAAAGACCAACCAAACCACAGCAGTCATTTGAAATAAGCTGAGGAAGGTGACTCTGGAAGTCTTTGTGCGTGTATCTAATCCCTGTGGAAATTGCTGTTCCATGCCCTGAAGAATGCCACTTGGATATTTGTAAATTCAAGTTGTCATTTTGGTCACATTGAAGTCAGTCAGAATTTTGCAGTTAATTTAAATGATGGTTGGAATTTAAAATCCTTGTTACTACCCTGAGGCATTTAAAGCCATTGTAAATGAAAAATGAAATTTATCAACCATTTCTCCCTCCCACTGAACAAGTGCCCTTCACCAAACAATTGCTGCATAACAGTTGTCTTTTCCCTGTTAAAGTTGAGACCAGAATCTACAGCACCAAATGCTCTTTCTTCAGAGCTGTCTATCTCGGCGCAAACACACACAGAAGAGAGTTAACAGCAGGCCTTGCAGCCAGACGGTTTTATCTTAACGCAGCTAATACATTACCAGCTAATTCCTGGAAATTCAAAGCACCCAGGTCTCGGACCCCACTCACACGTGTTGCTTGTGATAAGAAGCTGCACTTTTGTATTTATGCATCTGTTTGTCGGTGTGACTGAACAGGTAAGCTGGTTTGCTGCTAAATACATCCTGACCATCTTGTTTCTTCCCAGCCCAGCGTCAGCCAGCTGTAAGCCTGCCTCTCCGGAGAGTTATTTTGGCACTGCCGGTCGCTAACAAACAGCCATCACGCTCTAGTCCGGGGGAGGCTGCACTGTGGCTGGAGTTGAGTAAATTTTATGCTATCCATACAGGGCCTCACAATTAAATGCTTAATTGTATCATACCCTGAAAGCCTCAGATAAAGCCATTTGAGAAAGCAGTGCTCTAATTTCCAGGGTTTTTTTGTTCAAGAACTAGAAATGTTAAAAGCAGGAACAAGATTCTAGTCAGACAAATGTCTCTCTGCAAATTGCCAGAGATACACAATTAATACTAAACTGTCATTAACCCTGCGTACAGCTTTACAAAGCAGACTATAAAATAATCTGAAATTGTGTCCTTGCCAAATTTATCAGGACATGCCTTTTCAATACAAAGACACCGATTGTTTGAAGCAGCTCCTAATGAGTCATTTTGGGCCACAGATAAATTGTTTCTGCCTCAAGGGATTCGACTCTCCTTTGTCAGATGCAAGAGTAGTAACGATATATCCCTGGTTTGCTTTTTATCATCGATTTCGTGATGTCTCTGTGTAAATCCAGGCCTGGGATGCCATTTTGGCAGGGTGGCCCAGGATCAGAGTTAAGACGTTTCTGCACCAGAAGCACCCTCCAACCTTGAGCTTCAGCGCAGCCAGATCCATTTCCTTCAGGACAAATTGGGAGCGATACTTGCCTGTTGCTGGGGTGGGTTAGTCAGCACAGCCTCACCTAATCCTACTCACCCACCCTTTGTTTGTGACTCAAACATTTGCATTTTATGATTTTTCTTTCCTTATGGACGGTAGCGCCGGAGGCTGGGAGACCATGCAGCTGGGTGGGTTATGCCCTGACAGGACTGTGAGCTTGGATGTGTGACTAACTCAGACCCAGAGGGAAGAAGACTATCCAGTGTGGTTTCCATGGCTTGGCTTCCTTCTGAGATCCTCTTTCTTTATGCTTTGAAAGTGGCACCTTTAGGAAGACTGGGCCTCATTCCATTCTGTCAGAAGGGACACAGCAATGATGTAAAATACTATTGCATCAACTGGACCAATATAGAGTAGCTACATGAAGAGTAGGGTGAGAGAGTCATGCCAACTGGTTATGGACGCAGGACCTGCCACCCATCGCAGCTGCATGTCTGCAAGGAAGCAATGTAGCACTGCTACAGAGCCACCCCAGGCCAAGTCAAGGAGATAGGGGAGACCAGGAGAAGGCACACAGGTGCCCCATTTCTCTTTTCACCTCATGGGCTGCCCAACCACGCACCACCATGCAAAGTAACCCAGATGTTCCCTTGTGGCTCCAGCTTGACTTCAGCATAGTCATGGTTAAGCCTTCAGAGAAGGTGCCTGGTGTGGTCCTTGCTGCTGAGGCTGAGGGACACAAGAGTTGTCTCCACCTCTCCCAGTTGGAGGGAGTGGAACAGCTATATGCATTACAAAGGTGCTTTTAATTTCCTCCCCTGATGCAGTGGGAAGGTGGAAGGAAGGAACTTCAGTGGTTTACCCCATGAGACCAGGCTAAGGAGGCCTCAAGAAAGCCAGGGGAGGAACAGAGGCATATTACCACTTCCCCATACCAGATACAGTTAACACAATCCTAAATACCCTCTCCCATGAGAAGAGAGGAGGGAATCTCATGCTAGCATGGGGGGAAAGAAACCTATGAGGCCAAGTGGCCTGATTTCACTGGAAACCTGTTGTGTGGCAGTCTGGAAAGGCTGTAGTGGCGCAGCAAGCTGGCTCGGTGTTAAATTGTGCGGCTTTGTCGCCTGTTGTCGCCTGAGCAGAGTCCAGCAGTGGGGTGTCCTGCTGCTGAGCCACTGCACTACCTTGAACAGTCACCTCACCTTACTGTGGGATGACCAAAATATTTCCCTCCCTGCTGAGCACCCTGCCACTATCCCTGCAAACTGGAAGGGTATGAGAGGTGCCAAGGCAAGCAAGCAAGCTTGAAATTATAGTTTTCATTTAGCTTGGAAAACAAATTTGCCATTTGTACAGCCCCTCCTCCTTGTCAAAGAAGTACAAGGTGAAGAAAACACAGCTGCAAGGCAGCCTCTCCAGCTGAGCATCTGTATCAGGCAGGAGGTCTCTGTGTGGTGCGAGCTGCTGATAAGACCCAGGAGATTCACAAGCTACCACGCAGTAGGGAGCAGTTTGCAGTCCCTGCACTTCCAGCAACCAACGCACCTGCCTAGGGGTTGCTCTCAAGGTCCCAGGAAGCGTCAGATGAATCCACCAGCACCTTCATACGCATCCCACAGATACTGGCTGTTTGCCAACCTCCCATGACAGAGCTGCTCCCATTTAACAGCGGCTGAAGTTGCCCGACAGTGATCATTCTCCAGTACAGCACAGACAGCCTCACACATACTTTTGTTAGGTTGAGAGAGATTTGCGCAGCATAAGCACTTCTCGTTTCCAGAACAGAGGTCATTTGGATCAAAGGCTCTGATGTAACATGGCAGATTCTTTGGCTCGCTTAGCTCATAGTCTCTCTACAGAATCATAAATATAGCCGAGACATTATTAAAATTTTAACAAGTTTCTCTCTTGGGGACCTCAGTTATTCACCTGTGAGTAGCTGTTGTTTCATCACCAGGAGGGAGTCAAATGGAAAGTACAAAAGCAGGGATGGGTTTTAAGCTTTTAGCAGTCATTTCGTTTTACAAATTAATGGGGGCAAAAAGTCCCCACTGAGCTCAGTACGCTCCTTCCAGGTGGTACTTTCTAAAATGCAGTTAACAAGTTCTTGTGGCAAGAACTTCTTAAATAGCTTAACAGTCTTGCATCCTTGGTTAAACATAGCCACAGCCACTGATCATCAGTATCCCTGACAAATACCATCTCCTGGTGAAGGTTACTAGGCAAAGTCTGGCTTGTAAAAGGAGCTCAAATAAGGGAGCAACACAAGCGTAGCTGCTAATCTGCATGGAGTTTTCCCCACCTACGTTCAGGTCACATTTGGCAAACATTTTTTGAAGACCAGTATTTATTAAAAAAGCATTTATGAAACGTTAGCTAAATGTTTCTATTGGTAACTTTTGCACAGGGAAAAAAAAAATCAGACAGGTGATCGTACAGTGCAGGAGTGGAAGTTGTTCCACGTTGTGGTGGGAGAGGATTGTAAAGCACACAAACCTTTCCCAAAGAATTGCTGAAGGGCAGCTAATTCCAAAACAGTTTGCCTGTCCCTGATGCTCTGAGTGGCCCATTACCTTGTGCAGCCTCTGTTGTGGCCTCGTTATTCCGGCAAAATCAGGCACAAAACCTGGTTTTATTTGAAGGGGGAATCTCAATCAGACATTGGCCTTTAAAATAGCCTTAGCTTTTAGGAACACTTGGCAGTGGGAGATTTTTTTAAAAACTACCCTAAACACTTAGATCAAAACTCTGGTAAAAGCCTAGATTTGTTCCTAAATTGTAAGTGTGCATGCAGCGAGTCAGGTGTACAAAGGAAATTGGTTAAGGGATGAGTTGACATTTCAGGCTGCAGTCAGCTCCCATGTCTCTCCAAGACCTATATATGAGCGTGTCCACAAGTATTGCTAAGTATTTATTCCAAAGTAGTGGCAATGAAAAGGTGCAGGAAAAAAGGGGGTTTGCAGAGTTTACTGGAAACTCAATACATTGAGGGTCTTAGAAAAGGTACAGCCAATTAGGTGAGCTCAAGTTTAATTCTGCTGGTTGCTAAGAGGAAGTCATTGTGCTACTGTTTTGCAAGAGTACTGAAACTGGTAGAACAAGATACACAGCATGTGGAAGTGAAACTAAAGAGATTAAAGAACAGTTTGGGTTGTTGTTGGGTCTTCTTTAATTACCTTTTTAAGACACTCCACTTTTCTTTAAATAACAGCATGAAGAAGGCCTCATCTCTTGGAGGGAGCAAATAATCCTCTGTCATGCGTAAGCACGCTTATGAGAACAAGCCAGGTATGAATTTTCAGGAGACAAACCAAGCTGCACAGAAAAGACAGCATATGGGAGATGAGAGATGGAGAACAGGTTCTGTAATAAGGGGCCCTGTTCAAAGCAAGTCAGGAGAGGTCTCAGCGGCTAACTCACCGGGTATGTGTTGTACATCAACAAAGCCTTCTCTGTTGAATGAAAGGCTCCTTCATCTTTGCCTCTAACCTCCATTCCTTCCTCACCACAGCAGAGGGCTTTGCTTTTCAGAGAAGGAAAATCTGAGAACACACTCATTTCTTCTATGGATTCAGAAAACCACAGAAACAGCTAGAGCCCAAGCCCTCGCTGTTCCCAGCAGGCCAGACCCTTCACTACAGCAGACGTAGCGTGGGTTTTATGAAAACTCTGTATGAAGCTGGTATCTCTGCTTAGGAGCTGAATAGTTCTGCCTGCTGACACAAACCCTGAGCTCTGAGTCTGCCCTTCGGGAGTTTTTCTCCAACACCAGAATCTGTGAGCGGTGAAATAAAAGCCACACTAACAGAGTCTTTAGAGCTTTCCACTAATTCAGCCCATTCCTATGTGTATAGCTGGTAAGCAGGGAGCTGCTGCCTGCAAATACCCAAGATATCATGAATTATTCTTATGCAGTAGGACCAAGATCACTTGGGACAGAAGTGCTAACCAGTTAACAACCAGGAGAAGCTGTCACCACAGTTTCATTGAACTGGGCAGAGTAATAGCTGAGACACAAAAGTCTCAGTTATAGGATTGAAAAATCCTCCCCTTGGATGTGGATGACTACCCCTGTCAAGTTTTCGGTCTAAACTGTGAAAGAAATTATCATTTCACACTTTTTTCTCCTCATTTCAGCACATTTTCACCTTCTTTTCACAGTTCTCCACTCCCCACCCCCCCCAAGCAGCAGTAACATAGATTTTAACAAAATGCAAACACCCTTATTCAAAACTTCTCTTTTGCTCATTCTTCTTTTTATATCGCCTCAAAAAGCTGGTCTGAACTCCATATCTGCTTAGACTGTCCTCAGCACCTTACATGGTTAGCTGAATGACCTCAAAAAGTGGTGAGAGGAGGAATTCATATGTACTGCAAGCATTCAGCCTAGGAACCATCATGAGCCAAGTCACCTTCTCTTTCCTCCTCTGGGCTTCTTCGTTTCTGTCTAGCCCAGGCATCCTCATCTCTTCTATTTAAGAAGAAGGATTCAACAGTCTGCTTGGCTATTCTCAGAAACCTTCCTGTAGAAAGAAAAGAAGAAGTGTTGGCCAGAAATTATACAAGTTTTGTAGGCCAAATTCTTGAGAACCAAAGCAAACTGCAGTGATATGTTCATGTTTGGTTCCCCAGAAATCAGTCAAGAAAGACCCAACAAATAATTATTCTTAGAAATACTGTTGCTCTGTTCTCAAGATGATTCACTCTCTGTTAGCACAGAAGCAACTCACTAAAGTTCTTTCATCTGAAGAATGGTTATCTCCTGCCTTCCTCCAAAATAAAAACCAAAGTTGTTACGATAAAGCTGATCATGTCAGGTACCATGACAATAAACTCCGCAATGACCTGTGCTCCAGCTGATGCTGATACCATGATTTTGATGAGCAGCTGTTTTCAGTAATCCATGCCTAGGCATCAGACTAATTTTCAGAGATTATGCAGGAAATAAGATTATTACTTACCAAACAATTACAAAATGCATGGACATTATATTGAGTTTGATGCTTATAAATTAGAACTTCCTAAAGGCCTGTTACAGCATTAGGGGCAAGGATCTTAAGAAGGAATTACAGACAGGCAGAAAACCCTAAGTAAATGGCAATCCCAGCATTCGTCATGGAATACAGTGGTGCCAGGGCTGCCCTGAAGAGATCACCTCAGCCTGTCCACCTGTCCCAAGGCAGCATTCATGAAAAACAAGAGTAGGACAGAGATCTGACAAAAATTGGAAGCTGCCAGGCAAGGTAGTTACAGATGGTAAGCATACATAATCACCGTTTCAGGACTCATCAGGGCTTAAATACTACAGCCCTGAAGAGGTAGTTACTAGACAAATCATGCACATACCAGGTGCCATGCAGAGAGAAGGGCTTGGGTGAGCTGTGGCTGCAGTGGTCCTTAGCACTGCAGTAGTCAGAAGACTAAAAAAATTTTGACGTTTCCAGCTGCATTTGGAAGGTATTTTTGATTTATCAGTGTAAGTGATATGCAGATGTTCTTCAAATCCAAAACATACGCGACAGATTAATTATGTGATAACAAAATATGTAATGTAACAATAAAATATTCTTTAAATGTGTCTGCTGCTTAGAGATACACACACACATATGCTTTAAATCTCTGGGTGTAAAGACAAAACAGCTGAAAGCAACAAGATAGAACCTGATGTATTTCAGAAGATTATTTTGAAAGAGGCGCTCAGAGGTCGTAGGAACAGTGGTCATAAGAACCTATAGCAGTTGCTGATTTTGTTCATTGCTAGTTAAGTTGACATGACAGGAATAAAACTGTTTTTAAAAGAGAGGAAAAGGATTTTCAAATCGGGGTCCAAAAAAAAAAAAAATAATCCAAGACAAAAAAGACAACCTGATCTGTTTTTCCGTTGCTAGAATACCTCCCTTATTCACGCATCTAATCTCAATGCAGCCAACCACCTTCTCACTCCTGCCATTTGAGAACGCCCTGCCGTAGGAGGTGTGGGGGCCCGGCACTGCTCAGGGCACACAAACCAAGCCTCAGGGGAGGAAATAGGCCCCCAAGTCACAAATGAGAGCCAAGCCAATCCCCTCCGTAGGAGCACAGGCCCAGGCCAGCTCCTCAGCTCACTTGCCTGTGTTTGACAGCTGCATGGAGAAGGGGAGTCAGATCGCAGACATTTGGGATGGAACCAGCATACAGCGCTTTTTTCTTCACACATGTAAGGTCTCTTATCTTTTTTCCCTTATCTCTATAGGAACTCTGTTTCAGAATCTTATCTCCTGTCCTGATATTTAAAGGGCGCTTTCCTGAATTATCTATCGCTACTGTGTATTTGACAGAATACATGTACCCAGGTCACAAAGTTACTCATACTGGGTAGTGCCTGACTGGCCACTAGCCACTTCGTACTACGTGCTACACAAAAGCTTACCCCAGACTTTTCCCATCCGAGAAAGCTTTCAACCCAAAGATCAAATCCTGAAGATAGCACAGGCTCAGTTACAGTCCTGAGACTCAGGAACTTGGAAATCTGTTTTACTCCCAGAGCTGTCTGTAAGCGCCTATATACATGCGAGTGCAATTGTATACAGATACAGGTAGGGTGTACTCACCAGCTTTATCGCTGAAGGAGTGATTATAATCCATGAGTACACACAGTCTCCATGATTTAGACCCTGGCCTGGTCAGTGCTTCCACACATCTGCTCACTCCCATACACCCTGAATTCACCATTATTCAGAAAAACCAGCAGCATTCTAGCTAGAATTAGAATTTAGCATTGGCTAAAGGAAGGCTTTGATGCAAATAAACCACAGGGGGCAGGCAAAAAGAGGATGTTTCAGCTCAGGACATGGTTTTATCATGCGCCCCTTTCTGTTTAGGGCACAGGGCTGCTCCTTAGTCCTAAGGTTTACCTGCAACATCTCAGCTCCTCACATCGCCCCAGCAGACTTTATTAGCAGCAGGTGCCAAGTACTTTGCTAGAGTTCCCATACCAAGAGTAATGATCCATCAGCGAACTCAACACACTTTCCCCTGAGAAAGTTCCAAGTATCTGATGGTGGTTATTACATAGCGTGGTCCCTCAAGGTTGCTCATTAGCCCTTTTCTTCTCAGAGACCTGTTCGCCCATGGTTATTAACTTGAGCTTTTTCCTTTGAGTATAAACAAGAAAATGTTTTGCTTCTTATGATACCAACTTTAAGAAGCTGGAAGACTAGAAAGCTGCTGTCTGGTGCAGAGCATGGACCAGTGCCATAGCTTGGGGTACAGAGCGCAAGGTGGGGAAACAAATAAAAGCAGAATTTCCAGTATTTCATTTCCGCCTGGTGGTACCAGTAAGGGTTCCTTTGTGAGGGGTAGACATGGTTTTGGCCTCTTAATCTGTGTAGAGGTAAGCACGGGCTGATACCCACAGCACAGTTGAGAGAATAAGCTAGTCCAGCAGCACCATCAATTGTATACATTTACTGAGTGTGCATTTTTTCATGTCTGCACATTCAGGCTTACATACAGGATTCAGTCCTCACAGGTTACACAGAGCTGCGATTCGATCACTGCAATCTAGCAAAGGAGAATTCTGTGCAAGACTAAACGGATTTCTCTCATCAGAATTCATCCTACAGACATTTGCTACTGTTAGTTACAAGACCCATCAGTAGTAAACTACAGGATGAAATGCAGACTCTTACCTGCAGTTCTTCAGGTTGTGAAATAGTTTCAAATGAGGAAAAGAATAAGACTAGGCAAACACCTCTTCTTGTCTAACACAGTATCGCTTACCAATGGCATTTGGATACAATCTGTAATAAACATTCATCAGCACTCTAGCACCACCATAAACTTTTGGTGAGCTCTTATTCGGGCTTGTCTCAATGTATGCAAAAGCAACAAACACTTGCAGACGGGGTGGGGAGTCCGTATTAGCTACCGTTTCACTGCTTTCCATTTCTTTGCATGACCCTTTCACTGGCATGACTACTATAGCTAGAAAGTGGAATTCTTAACCAGTAAAAACAGAATCAGACGCATGAAAATGATAAATATTGTTTTATTAAATTACTTTTATACTCCTACAAAGAAATTTTCTGATTTCCATTACAGAATTAAATGAAGGAAATTCATTGCCGTCTCTGCAGTTATCTAAATTTAGATACAAAAAGGTTGTAAAAAGACCAGCCTATTCAAGTTACATAAAAAAGGCAGAGAATAGACAAGTTCCCTTAGGAATCTTGAGGCTCAGAAATATAAAGTCCTATAATACAATGAAATTAAGAATTCAGCAATGTGGTGAACAATTGTAAACTGTAACTGCACTAGTGGACCACATTATTCAGCAGTTTCCTTAAAGTTATGAACTGTGAACTGAACAAAAAGTGTAGCTGACACAGCAGACCTCATTTAGTTGTTCTCCCTTTCACTGCCTCCACGTGAAAGCTGCGAGATCAGCATTCAGCGTTTAAACGATAGGAAGGAAACTTGCCCCCATAAATATCAGAAATTTCTCCATTCCATAATTATTTATATAAAGTAACTAGCTGGTACAAATCAGTTTCAAGTAAAACAGGTGGCTGAGGCAAAAATAATCAAAATCAGATCATACACAATTTTACTGTAAATACAGTAATTTGCAAGATAAACACATAACCATAGCACTGACAGGATATCAATGCTGCTGTATTATAGACATGATGTGTCAGTAGAAAATTAGGATGTCTATTATCAAAATCGAGGACATTCATTCCAGTCTCTGGTAATCTAATCTTAGTGCAAAACAGATGCTAAGACATATTTAGCAAAAAAGGTGATACATTTAAGGCCAAAAATTTGTTCAGTCATCACTATCGCTTCCAGATTCACTCAGCTGCAAGTCATTTCCTAGAAGAAAGAAAGTCATCATATTAGTCATTTTCAAGGAAATACTTCTTTCAAGATACTCCCTTTCCCAATCAAAGGCTTACAAAAACCAACACTAAACAGGTTGGGGGGTGGGGGGGCTGGACCAGATGGTCTTTAAGGTCGCTGCTAACCCAAACTACTCTATGATAAGAGAATAAATAGGTGTAGAACCACACTCCCCAGTGACAGAACCTTAGAGAGACCACTTTTCTACAATTTTAAAGTCTTGGCAAGGAAGCCATTAGCTTATTAGCCACAAGTGCATTTATTTAATATCACCAGATCACAAAAGACAACACCTAGCTAGCTTTGACACCTAAATTTTCATACTCCATAAGTGGGAAAACTGCTGGTGAATGCAGTTTTGTGAAAAATGAATTGTTTTTTTTGAAACACATCTGAATACTACTTAGCTGTGCTTGAAAACAAAGTGGTGTCTCAATCAAGAAGAGCAGCTCTTTGATGTACCATTTAAAGATGTATCAGTGACCTACTATTTCAAACAGGTTTTGGAACAAGCGAACAAACAAAACATCAAAAGAAATTTTACACAGCACTTTAATTTGGTGGCTATATATATTTCCAAATGAGGAAGTAAGAAGAAAGACTACATTGTGCTTGCAATGGATGTCCATAAGCTTAGGGGGTGGGAGGAAGGGAATCTTTCCAGGATGACAGGTAACTAACAAAAAACACAGCAACATGCTATATGGAATCTACATCGTATCTAGCAACTCCCCACAAATTTTTAAGAAGTTGTTGCAACTAGTATGCTTTTATTCACACCTCCCTTGCCAAGCAGCCATTAAAAAAGTGGGGAAAGGGGGAGGCAGAGAAGGAATGCATCTCGGGTTGTGCAGAAGTTGCCAAAAAGCAAAGAAGAATCACTGGAACTGAGAAGGCACACTATTTTCATGTGCCCTTTCCTCAGCTGCAGCACCCTTCACAGCTCATTTTTGCAGATGGCTAAAAAAGTAACAGAGGGTAAACGAAAAAGTAAGAGGGTAAACCCAACAAGACACTCAGATTGGATCTTTTCTTATCAGGCATTATCACTTCTGCCAGAACACTGAAGTCTTTAACTGGCTGCATTTAGACTTCCTTTGTTTTCCACTATGTCATCACCAAAGCTTAGAAAGTGGCACATGATTCTCTGCGGCAAAACCAGAACACACTTCATATAAGACAACAATAGTGAAGATGGCCGTTTCCAACGATCTTTAAAGTACTGCTGTAGACAAATTTTTTCCAATCCTCTACATAGAGACATTTACAGCTGTATTATTTTAATATAAATTTTAAAAAAAGTTGAAATAACAAAATCAAGTAATTTGTCAATAATTATTCAGGACAATATATTATGCTGAGAAATAATATTTCAAGGCAGAGAATAGCATTAGTAAATTAAACTAATGCATTTATCACTCAAAGGAAAACTTACAGTGAATTCTTAGAAATCTCAGCCCTGTTATGCACTACCTATTTTAGGAGAGGACTGGGAGTATGAACAAGAAGATAACCTTCCAAATAGCGATTCTGCAGCCTTCAAAAGTTATTGCAACATACTTAATGGAAATTACACAAACTCTGTAACACCAGCCAAAAATACCAGTGCTTGTGAAAAACAGCAGATGGGAAAAGCAAGAACTCCAAGTCCCAGAGTCAGAAACAATGCATTAGGATTTACTTCAGGGAAAGCTTTCTGCCCCGTTTGTACAACCCTACCTCCAAAAAACACCTTCGGAGAGATGGCAAAATAACACACACTAGAGTTGGTAGTTTTCAGATGGGTTTGGTGCAGGAATGGAAAGTTCATTTAACTAGGACTCTGAAGAAACATCTAGACTATTGTAGTACTCAGGAGGCAGCAATAAAGCGGGGAAAACAGTTGAATCCATTTTTCACAGTGCCAATTGCTTATTAGCAATATTAATTGGGGAAATAGATTGCACTGCAAATTACAACATTTCCTAAACTTTTTAATCAGTGACTATAATACATTCAATTGAATTCTTGCGAGTTCCAGGGAATGGTGAAACTCACAGGAGTGACCCATGCTTTACAGATCTCGGTGGTGACACCAACACCAAACTAATACAGGGGAAAATTATTTCATGACTAGCTGCTTGTACCAGCACCAAAAGAAACGAAGTTGTTCTGAATACTGTGTACATAACACAAGGCCCCAGAATAGCTAATCTATGCTGGTTTTTCTTTGGAAAGTTACTTTATTTAACATAACTCTCGTTTAAACAAAAAGTAGGCGTAAAGCAATATATGATCAAATATTTACGAAGAACAGATTCATTAGTGCCACCATTTAGAAACTTTGTTATAAGGCAAGTTGTGAGCCTATATAATCTGCTTCTGAAGGTAGAAAGGGGAAGAAGCAGTATTTTGGGGGTGAGGGTCAGTCTTGAGCCCTGGATTCCTGATGAGGTAGTTCACGTATAGCTGACAGAAGTATTTGGTTACCATGCTCTAGACACCACCTCCTGTGTCTTCCAAGTTCCACAAAACCTCAGCTGTATGATTTCTACATGCAAGATGAAACCCTGCTCTGTAAGCTTTCCCCAGCCTTCTGCCTGCACACAGCAAGCCAAAGGAAAACTTCACTAATTACCCAGTATGGCCCTGATTTTACAGAGGTGCACAAAACTAGTCACGCACATAAGTGGTCAAACCTCAAAACAGGATTAGACAAGCAAACAGCTTGTGCTGACATTTGTTGATTCAATATTTTATTTTTGTAGAACATTGAGATGGAAGAAATGACTGTACAGGACCCCGACTGAGAACTCTCGCTATTCAAGCTAGAACCATGTGCTATCCATTTAGTTTCTCCAGGTTTCGCTCTCCTGCCAAATTCTCTCAGCAAGGGAGCCAGAGAAACACATTCTCCTTGAAAGTAACTTTTTTCTTTGTCTAGTTGAGGTGTGTTTTAAGTGTTAACCATACTGGAAGTTGGGGACAGAATCGTTTTAAGCAGTAAACAGATCTGTAACCATAACAGAAGTAAATGAGATTAAGCTAAAGACCTAGGCAAGCTCAAATAGTCAAGTCCAAGGCTTGGCGCTACAGACAGAGGTTTTACCTGTCAATGTGGTTCTCAAGCACCATCAAACCACCAGCTTCCCCTGTAATAGTTTTGATGTTGTCATGTTTTAAAGCAGCATTTTCTCACTATGACTGTTGGAACTGGTGGACTTGGCCACCTGTACTTGTAAGGGTATTTCTCAGTGGAAACTTTGCCAGCTGGGATTCTGTCGCTGCGGATAGAGCTTAATCTCATTTGCCTAACAGCTGTATTTAATGCGTGAAGAACGGGAAATCCCATTCGTGAATAAGGGCTGAAATAAACGGCACACTCTAAAGTTACACAAATTGTAAACGTGAAGACATTGTTCTTTATGGCGACAGTAAAATGAAAGCAGCATCTAGTCCTTTGCACACAAAGTCACAGGACTTTTCAGTCTGATCTTATCTGTTAATGCAGTACATGAATAAACAGCACAGATATTTAATTAAGTATTTAAACACTACATACAAAAAACACCCTGTTCATGTTATCCATTACGTACTGAAATACAAGTAGATCTGCCAGAGTCTAAAATTTCAGTATAACAAGCTTACATATAAATGTTAAACCTTAAAGATCTTACACTGCAAACCAGGGTTGATGGGAGTTTCTTCAAACTGGGAGCCTGCAGCTATGCACCTAATTAAAAATGTAATAATTTTCAAAGAGTCATCATAGCTGAATACTCACTTCTATGTCTGAATAGTCCTGCTATTTAGGTAGCAAACTTAAGATTCTCTACCTAGTGGTTTTTGGGTTTTTTTTTCTGTCCACACTCTCCTTTTTTGAATACACTGAGCATTCAATTCCAGGCTGTGCAGCAACCACTTCTTGAAGAACATCACAGCTACTCTTCAAGTTACATTTTTAGTTGCCTGAATGGGTGGAATAAGACAGTATCACCTGAAAGCAAATCGCCTCCTTCCTTGCATGCAAAGGACAGTTTTGCCATGCTGTCCAGTGGAACAGTGCCATGAATAATAGTAACTGAAGTAGCTAAGAATACACCATCTCTTTTGTAATTTGGAATATTGCCAGTCTAGTATCTTTCCCATAGTTCCACCCAAGAAATTATAAGCATATGTTTTGGAAGTGCTCTGTTAATTCGAGTATTTTCAATACAAAATTACTGTTCTCCAGTCCCAATGTATATAACTGTGAGGAAGCCAGAAGAGCTTCGGAAATATTTTCAACTGCATCAGCTTGAATTTAGTATCTCTGGGGACCAAGAACCTTCTAGCCCAGTGTCTAGCTCAGACCACTGCTGAACAATCACACCCTAGCATCACTTCCCACAGTTTTAATTATAACAGAGACATGCTTAAAAACAATATGGTTTCCTTTCAGAATCTTGATGTCTGGAATTGTGCACTAAGAAAAGAACAGCCTTTGTACTTACGTAGTGTATTCATCATATGACCACTGCTCTCTTGGGATCTGTTATGACTGGCATCTTTGTCAGGGACAGCCTGTTGTGGTATGGCAGACACAGTAGGCTGTGGCTGCAAATATGGCATTGGTATAGGAAGAGAAGGCTTCATTTCCTCGTCTTCAGAATCACTAGAACTATTTTCACTACTTGACGAAGAGGACGAAGAACTTTTAGAGTCAGATGAACTGTCAGAGCTACTCAGCTGGTCCATGATACTAGCTTCCGCTTTTAGCTCTGCAAACAATATGATTTGTTTCTTCGTTAACATTCATCATATTTGAAATATAAGGAGGAAAAAAATTAATAAAAAAGAAAAAGCAACAACAGAAATCCGGTACATGCATTAGAGGAAATAAAACGACCCAAACAAAACCAAACCAGACCCACCAAAACTCTCCAGAACAAAGAAAAGGGCACAAGCAAGCATCCAGCCTGTCACATGGCTTCTTCTCTCGTAGCTTGGGCACTTTCTCCCTTTCAAGCCAAGCGTTAGAACAAGGGTGACTGTGAACTCAAATGTTAACCCCACATTCCATAGGGTAGTGCATCCCACAGACTTTTTATTTCTGCAACTAGCAAGTCTTCTGTATTTTCCTTAGCACCCCCAAAGGTGCCTTTCACTGACTGAAACCTGAAGTTACAAATCAAACGGATAAGTTAGCTGTAAGATGTCTGCAGCTTCACCCAAAATGCCTCCCAGCAGTTCAGCATTACAATCAATACACTTGTTTGGACTACGCGACATTTTGCTCAAATACAGGTTAAGCATGAAGAATATACAAAGGAACCGTTTACTATTACAAAGGAACAGTTTCCTATTAGGAAGAATTCACCAAATCCTTGTTCTCTTTATAGATTTGGGGGTGGGAAAAAAGCTAGAACAACATGAGGTAGACAAAAAATACTGGAAATTAACAGATCAAACTGACTCGACCAACTTGCATTCTTTATGAAATAACTCACCTGATTACAATAATATTTAGGAGAGTATGACTGGAGAGATCATGCTGCCCAGTATGCATTTTTGATATATACTAGCTGAAGTTCAAGACACAGAGGAAGTTAAGTTTTGCAGAAAGGGTACGCATCATAATTGTGCAAAATTGGGGTGCTGCTGAAGCAAGAAGTCTGAAACAGACCACTGAATCATGGTGGACAGAGATTTTATACAGCAACTTGAGGAGTTACCCAGAGTGCAGAAGTTCATCATTATACAAGATTGTAACTACCCAGACAGTTGTTAAGATGGTCTTACAAGCACTCGGAATACTTCAGGAACAGCTTTGATATAGCAGACATAAAAAGCGAGTAGGAGAGTGGCTCATCTCACTTCAAATTTACTCAATACAGAAGAACAGGTTGGAGATGAAAGTCACCAGGACGCAAGATGGCTCAGAACTTAATCAAGAGAAGGGAGAACAAAAGAATAAGCTTCAACACAAACTTCCATGAAGCTTTCCAGTTCTGAGTGGCCTTTGATAACTCTAAAGGAAAGGTATTTAGGCCAGTCAGCCTTATCAAAGGCCAGTCTAAAGGAAAATGGTGTTCAGGAAAAATCGCACCTGAAATAGCGCGGCTATGACAACAAGCTCAAACTAACCCAATGCCAAGGAAGAACAGAAAGTACAACAGAAGACCAGACTGGCTGACTCAAACATAAGGAAAGAGAAGGTGGGGAGGGAGGGAGAAATGGAAGCAACCTCCTGTTACTAAGGACGTGTATAAGAGAACAGCTTAAGGACAGAAAAGACGACAAGCTAAGGCAACAGTTAGGATGCGGCTAGCAGAATGAAGAAGTCGTCACTTAAAAATTAATTCTAGAGAAGGCAGGCCAAAGAAACAACTGATCTACAACTCGTCTGGAGCTGTAAGCTAACTGAAAGATACCCCTCAAGTCCTATGCACTTAATTCCCCTTCCTCCCTGCTCTCATCAACTTCTAATAAGAGACAAATTTTCAGTGAAAGGCTAACAGTTAATACCAAAACCTGAGGAATAAGATCTCTGCCTTGAATTTCGATGTAATTGAATCTGACAGAATTTAAATTAAGTATTTTCAAACACTGAAGGCAGGCCTGTATGTATACTAGAGGACAAAGGTAGAGTGATCTTTCCCCCACCCAGGAAAACAAAGTTGGTAACAAGTTCAAGGTAGTGTACTTAAGCAGGAATAGTCAGTTACTCAACCGTGGGATGAAGAACAATTAAGTAGGCAACACTTCTGAAGAGTCTGTGAGTTACAGTGGATCACTATGCACAGTTCTACTGCACCGTGCTGCTGTGGAAATGACAAGTATTACACTGGGACATGATACTATTTGGTCCTTGTGTATAAAGATTAATAGTGCCTGTAAGACGGTCTTGCTCAACTCAGCACTGCTAAAACCTTAGCTGAAACAGTAAATGTACGTAGGCACTACACTTTAGGAAGTTTTTGGACTCGTAAGATAGCTAAAGGAGAGTGAAAATGAATCACGGATCTAGAAAACAACTTCTAAGGAAAGATTGAACGAGCTGGCATCATTTTGCATAAAGAATGGGAAAGACATTGCAGCTTCTGAGTACATGAAGGGCTGCTCAAAAGTAGCAATCTGGTCTATAATTGCATGATAAATATGAAAATTGTAATGGGCTTACTTTCAAAGTATTTATCAGGAAGAACCTGAACAGTAAGGAGAGCAAAGCCCTGGAACGGACTGCCAGGGAGAACACAGGATCTATCACTGGAAGGCTCTAAGAACAGGTTAAAAAATTATGTCAGAAATCTGATCTTAGGACAGAAGGATGGACTAGAAGACTTTAAAAGGTCCTTACAATCCCTATTTGTCAATTATTCCACATTCTTTAGTGGTACTCAAAATCGGACTGGCACTACACAAGAGTGTGATACATGCTGGCAGCCCCTGTGGCAACTTGCAATGTTTGACACCACCACTCCCCCCAAAACAACAGACCACCAAGAAAAAGCTTAATTTTATTCCATGTGCTCAAGTGCTCCTTCCTCTTCACAACCTTAGATGTATTCTAGTACTGTTCTGTAGTATAGATTTCTGGTCAGAGTTTAAAACCAAAACGGAAAAAAAAAAATCCAACCCAAAACAACCCACCCTTCATAATGACACATCTTAAAAAAAAAAAAAAAAAAGCTGTTTAAAGGAATTCAGAACATCTTGGGAGGCAGATGTCAATTCCAGTCAATGAAACTGCCACCTGTCAGCAATTCTGTAGCAAGTAACTACCACCTGCCATCTTCCTTGTCCTCCAAAGGAAACAAGGCCTCTTATTAAGTGAAATATGAGTGTCGCGCCAAACCAGTGTCTCTCAAAAATACAGTACCTAGCACTGTTCAAGGGTTGATATATGCAGGTTTTTAGCTGTCTTTTTCATTGGAACCTCACCTTTCACAGGTCTTATCTGGTAATTTAAAATGTGTTTTGAGTTGTAAAGCACTGTAACCTATACGTTTGCTGAGTGCAGAGAAAGAATGAGGAGCGATGTCAAAATGGAAGTGACTCAGGTGGTTCCAGTACAACCAACGACATACTTGAGTGGAAGACAGAATCGAGGAGAGAAAGCAATGAGACCCTTGGCATTATTAGGCCTAATGTTTCATCTGATTTTTTTTTTTTTTTTACCTTAGCAAGCTTCAAATACTGCTTTGTTACCACTTAAACCAGAGTGGTTACTTCCATATGAGGGTAAAGTGCTTACATAATCAGCTTCTACCATGAATCTCCAACTAAAAAAAAAAACAACAAACCAAAACAACAAACCAAACACACAACCACACAAACAAAAAACCTTGGCTCTTAAAAACTATCTGCTAGTGAAGAGCAAAGTTTCCGAAACTTATGCGAGAGTGAAGCCTACCTCGTTCAATATCATCCATAGGAGAAGATGGAAACATCTTTTCTTTTGGTGGAGAATTTTTAACGTTGTTTGGAACCTTAGTTGCATTTCGCATTTGCTGCTGTTGCTGCTCTATGCGAGACTGGACTTTACTGCTTCCTTCAGCTCTGTGCGTAAAAGCAAAAGACTTTTAATTACCCTAGATGACAAGATGCAAGGAAAAAGGCAAGAATACAGGTGATACAGTACCTTAAGTCATGGAATTATTTGCCATGCCTTTCTAAAAAGCATCATTAGATTTCAAGGTATGTTATTATACTGGCATATAATTATATATAGATGTATTAAAATTGTTTTTTAATACAGTGCCAATAACTTTGTAACCCTTTGCCAGTTGATTTGTTTTTATACTTGGCTACTCAGGATCACTCAATAATAATTCTGCTGGAAATGACTCATATAGACTCAGCAGNTCTCTTTTTCCCCCCGCGCTTTCCAGCCCACCTCCTTTATTAAAAAAAAAAAAAAAAAAAATCAAAACCTTGGTATGAGAGAAACAAGCCATTAATGAAACATGTCACAGAATTTATCTGGTTTTGTTTTCTCATTCAGAAGTCAGAAGTCAGTAGACAAGCTACTTTCCAAACACATTCCGCCCCCCAAAACTCATCAGAAAATAGTTACCAAACCGTTTCAACAATGTGACAGTTTTTAGTTTAAAAAAAAAACCCCCAACAAATCAAAACAAAAACAACCAAACATTCCTATTTTTTCCCCCAGTCAAGATTTGAAAGCTGTGAACTCAGTGTGCTGAGAAAGCAGGCTTTTCACTCTACTGAACAAGGCCAGGTACTTTCTAAAAATGATGGTTTTGCTAAAAATAGTAATGTGTAGTTGTGTATCTCAATTTAGACTCATTAACAAATCAGTTTTGACAATGAGTGAAGCGCAGTTGTTTCTCCTGTAAATCACCCACCTGGTTTTTTTCACAGTGATGTTGCTACTAAGTTTCTCTAGGCGACATTCTCCAGTGTCATGGTTGATGATTAAGATACATTCTTTTAGGTAAGGCTTCTTTGAGCCCTTGAACACAGTCACTGGTGGAGTTGAGCCCTATTAAATTAGAAGTCCAGTAAGTGTTACTACTGTAGTCTGGTTTTTTTTCTTAGAAACAGCAATCTATCACAGCGATGACACGTTCACTATAAGTGATCATTCTAGCCTTTAAACATGTTATCAGTTAATTCAAATTATTTTCACAGTAGCCATGACCAAAAGCAGCTGGTGGCCAACTGGAACAGGATTTCACCCAGCTTAGCTCAGTTTGAAACCGATTAAATGCTTTTTTCCCAATGAGAGCATGCTCACTGTAGGACTCCTTTTACCAAAAAGGGTTTCAGTTACCATATCAGCAGAGCAGTAAAGCATAGCAGGTAGTAAATTTTCCCTTTCCAGTCTTTCCTGCTTCAGAACTGCGCTAGAGCAGTAAATACCAAGGGGCAACTTGCACTGCCAACATCGACATGAAACTTTTCTGTGTACGCAACACTTCTGGGTCATCCTACAGCATACTTCCAAGGCAGTGAATACACTTAAAGTTACAGTGCAGCTGTTTAACCTTTAGGTCTTTTGTAATTTTACATTCTTAGAGCAATTGTTTTTTCTACTCTAAAAATCACACAAGCAGCTCCGAAACAGCACTGAAACATCACAACGTTTTATATTCAGTATATGCTTATGACAACAAAATTAATCATTCCCTTCGGCCCGCCACTCTCCAGCCACCCTGCTCACCTCAATATTTGGCAGCGTTATTGTCACCTGTTCACCTTTGCCAACTTCAAGGTCTCCTTCACAGGACATATCAATAGATGCAGGCTTAAAGTCATCTAAATACAAAACCAAACTGGATTATTTACAGGCTTTTCAGGAATCTTATAAATGTAGACACCTTTTAATTGCAGTTGGAGGCTATTAAGTTAAAGCCTTTTTTCCTAGCGTGTCATCTACCATTCCCCTGAGCAGATCATCCCATACGTCACTAGAATTCAAACTCAAGATGGTTTTCTCAAGATTCAGTGTAAGTGTTAGCACCTTTCAGTTAAAAATTAGAAAAATGCTTTTAGGTTTTAGTGGTTCAAGAGGCTGAACAAGCTGTGTTATATTTCAAAAGACAAATCCTCACATAATTACTTCCAGAAAAGTCAATAAATAGTTCTTGAAAATGTCGATCCCAAACATGGGAGATGTAAACAAGTGACTGAAAATGCAAACATCATCAACAATCCTCAAATCCATTTCTGTATGCATTTCTGATTTTACTATAACATGCATGTCAGAAGCTGACCAAAATTTGTGTTTTGTGTATTTATTTTTGTCAAAAGTGAAGTTACTTCGCCCTTAATATTTAATTTCCTTTTTGTCTTTTTCAACATCTAAAATACCGATTAAAATAAATTTTCAACAAAAAGAGATATCGATTTCTGGTCCTCTTCAAAAATCTGAGACACTGAAAACGAGCACGTGTTCAGGCATCAGCACTGCTGCTACGCAACATTCCATCATCTAGAAAGTACTATTTCCACCACAAATGAATTGGGAAGGGCTACAGCTAAAAGGCCTGCCTACACAGATCTGGAGAGACAGGATGGCATCAAGAGGCTCTGCAAGGCACGTGGTAACAGATGCGGGTTTGAACCCGTGCTTCCAGCAGATTCAGGCGTAGGGCCAGTCTCGCACCCCGGGGACGTCCGGTGCCCTGCCTCGCACGCTGGGGAGAGGCACCCTGTTGCAGCTGGAGAGAGGCACGGAGGGCCCAGGTGCGTAAAGGGGACCCATCAGACACCACGCTCCCTGGCCACACCATGGGACATGCTCCTTGCCTCGCAACCTGTCACGTCACCCGCTGGTCACAGGCGGCAGCACTGTTGCAGCTGGGAAGCTTTCCAGTTCAATAACACAGCCTGCAACCCGCTGGCCAGGCGGCACAGACCGCAGCTGGGAGCCCTGGCTCCAGCCTGCACACCAACCGGGCAAGAAAACCAAGCTTCAAGAGCTGGTGGGCAGGACTGTGCACACAGCTTTGAGCTAAGACACAGGTAACAGCCCCTGCTAACCTTGTTCACAGCAAAAATCCACGCATCATCTTACAGGGACGAGCGTAAAAGAGTTCCAAAGTTTCTCATCGAATGAGAGAATGTTTGCTGTAATATATGGCCACTGGGTGGTTAATACGTTAGAAAATTAAGATACTGATTCCAGTGTCCATAAACAGGCTTCTGATCGTAACTTTTAACCTGCAGATGTCTCCCCCCCTTACTCATTTGTTAACAAAAACTTCAGTTGTCAGAGAAGGATATTTTTGCATGTGCGTTTGACAGAACTGATGAGCGTGCCAGTTTCTATGTCTCATTTGTTGGAAAGGGAAAGAGATTTCAAAACAGATTTCAGAGTAAATCATCACATTACAGGAGTCAGCAAGAAATTGTAAGGGTAGGAGGTACCAGACATGGTTTTTAGTTAGCTTTAAAATTAGGGTAAATTTCAAGTTACAGCATTTGCTTAAATCCATTTATAGCTTTTGCCCGCTCCTTCCTCTCTCCTCCCCTCCCACAGTTGCAGACAATCCTACTAAGTGCCATTCCATTTGCTCCCGGAAAGCGCATTACCCATCTCGCTGCACTACGTGAAAGCATACGGGACGTACTCCAGAGAACGTACGTCGAGACTGAATCTTGGGGATCAGTCTATAAATAATGAGACATCAAAACCAGAAGCAGCAGTCCTAAATTACCAGAACTATAATCCTGAGAGCATTTGTTTCCTAGCTACCCTCAGAATCTTTGAGCACACAGCTCTCTAGATAGCAATTATGTACTCAGGGAGGGTATACTAGTTTTGTGATTAATACTGCCTTTAACCCTTGATTGCTGAGTTGTACTTAACTTCTAAAAACTAAGCACAAGGGAAGAGGGCAAAGCCAGAGCTTCAGCCCAATTCGGTTTCCAGCAGAACTGCATGGAGACGCTATTCTGGATGCAAAAGGTGTAAAAAGCCAAGTTAGTGCCCAGAAAGCAGCGAGGGGCAGTACTGGGACGCAACAGCCGCCCGCCTCACCAGGCTCTCGGGAGCGCCAGAAACCCCATCTGCACCGCATCGCTCCCGAGATCCCGGAGGCAGCCCCCCAGCCACTGGCACTCGGTTCCCAGGCTGTGTCCCAGGATCCCGGGAGGAAGGCAGGCGACTCCCTTCGGCCTCCCGGGCCTTGCCTGTGCAGCTGACTGACATTCCAGCTCCCACCAGCCCACCGCTGCGACCTGCCCACTCTACACATAAGCCCGGAACACAGAAGACAAGCGCTTCGGTGCCCGCCCAAGCCGGGGCGAGGAACCGAGCCCGGCGGCGGCGGGGCAAACCAACCCCGCGGTCGTTTTGCCACCTTGCCCTTCTCCTCACACCGATGCCCGCCCGGGCCTGCGAGCAAGGCCAAACCGGGCCGCGGCACCTGCCCGCCCCGGCGTTCCCGCNGGCGGTGGGAGGGGTCGGGGTGGGCGGGAAGGGGTTTCCCTCAGCGCGTCCCTGGCGGCCCCGCTGGTGGGGTTCCCGGTGCCGGGGGCTCCGTGGCATCGGGACCGCCGCTAGCGGAGGCCGTGGGAGCGCGGAGGTGACTCTGGCGGGAGAGAGCACCTGTCCCTCGCCGCCCTGCTGGCGGGCGGCCCCCTTCCTTCCTCCCGCCCGCCCGCCCGTGGCGGAGGCGATGCCGGCGGCCCTCAGGGAGGCTCCTCACGCTGCCCGCCCCGTGGGGCCTCTCTCGGGCTGCCCTGCTGGAGCCCTGCGCTGCCGGCAGAGCCAGTCACGCTGCCCGCGGCCTCGAGAGGCGACGTGAGGGAGCGTGCGTGGGGCTTCCTCCATGTTTGTTTCCTTCCTCAGGGGGTGACCTGCAGCGCGGAGCGGCAGCTTCCAGCCGGTGGTGCAGGAGCTGGAGGTTCCATGGAAGTAGTGGCTTAAGGACCCCACGCCTGGCCCGAAACAATTAAAAAGGGAAAGAGGCTTGAAGCGGTGGTATTGCTCGCTCCGTTTCCTATGGCCAACGCACCCCGCGCGGGGCTGGCAGCTGCGGACCCCCGGGTTCTGGCCTTAGCTGCTCAGGTCACTGAGAGCAGAGAACAGGACATCCCCCTGCTACTGCTGAAGTTAAAGGGTAATTACTACCGTTTCTAAAATAAAAGGATGAGGTCGTGAAGTATGGACCGTCCTTCTTCCTTCTGCCTCCCTAAATACAGAAGGTATTTCTGGCAGGGCTGGAAACTCTGTAAGGTTGATAATACAGCTTTTCCAGAGAGTGGTATTGAGTGGCATTTGGCTTGGCAACATTGAGAAGGAGGAGCTGGGGAGCAAACAGAGAGGAGGTCCTTTTTCTCCTTCTCGGCTTTTGCCGTGTTTGTAAGGCCCCTGCTGATATGGGCAAGCATCTTATGCTTCATCAAATAGTTTCTCCCGTGCTTTTGGGTAGTTTCTCCCCGTGCTTTTGGGTAGAAAGCCGGAGCGGTCGTCAGTATTCGATTTTTAAGTCTTCACGCAGAAACGCAATCACGAGCTTCTCTGTGACTCCCCCTGTCTTTTCTTTTGCCACATAGCCACCGCTCATAGAAGCGGTAGAAACAAGTTAGGTCCTGTTCTAAATTGAGATGTAATTACAAGGAAGCTATATGTTTCACAGTGGTTGTGGTTTTATGTGGCCTAGGATATTCATACAAATGGGCTATATCCCAGGTAATGTATGTTTTACTATTAAATGTGTAATGAGAAAATGGAAACCTAAGTTTAGCTATCCTTCCCAGTTGGCATATAATCTAACAAACGGATTGTAGCTGTAGGAGTGAAAAATGCTGATAAGATATTTTATGCTGTTGTTAGCACTCTTAGAATTACCTTAATCCTGGCTCTGTGTACACATACTCCATGTTTTGGAAAAAGGAAAGAAAAAAAAAAATCTTGCACATCAGAATCTTGTGCTCCTCTTTGTCTCTCTCCTGCTTTCTTCCCACAGGAATTTTAAATAGTGCTTCCTTGGGATGTGAAGAATCCAGAAAAATTAAGCAAGATATATATGATTATGATCTTGCTCGGTACTGCATGCTGGTCCTTAGACAAGACCACTCTCGGCTGCGTGGAGGCTGGGCTACTGCTGCCCAGCTAGCAGAGATATTGAGGTAAAAAAAAAAAAAAATCACTAAGAAGTTTTCTTTCTGGCCTTTCATCTTGCTCTTTTCCTTTTACAGCTGTAATACATTCAAGCTGGCTCCCATCCAGAACAAGGCTTGTTGTTCAGGAAAGGCCAGGGTTAAAGTGCAGGGAGCAGTCAAGAGCAGAGGGGTCAGGCATAGCCTAATTGGTCCTGTTTAATTCATTTGCATTGTCTTTCATTGAGCTGGGTAAACTGTTTGGTGGGAACAGTTTTTGCATTGGCTTTACCTTTTTTGTGAACAGTGCTCATCAGTGTCACAGTTCTTACCCAGTAGTTGCTAATTTTGAATTGCAGTTATTTTTAAAAGTTTGTTTAGTTAGATTTCATCTTGCAAAAATCTTCAGCCTGATTGACTCACAGCCTGGCTTCACTCTATTTAAATATCTATTTACATTTTAAACCTAATAGAGGACACAGTTCATGCAGACTAGATAGCCTGATGCAGTGATACTGTGAGAATGGCGGAATTAAGTTTAATTCATAGCTAGTAAATAAGACAACTTTACACTCAAATCCTCGGTGATCCAATCTCAATCTTCATTGTCAGGAAAAATAATAAGTTTTACATTTTCCCCAAGTTGTGCTTGATTTTGGCTTAACTAGGGAGCAGAATTCTAAGGCATGAAAAAATTAGGCACCCAGCTCTTATTTATGCCATATCTGCAGTATGAATTTTTAATGCCAGGAATTTCACTAAGGGATGCAAGATTTATCACCACGAGTTGTGTGACCCTTAAATCATCCCCTATAAGCTATTTCAGTTTGTAGAGAAAACTGAAATTTATTTTAGCTATAAAAATGTCATTTTATAACTAGATGAATCTCAGCTTTATGCCTAGAATTTACTTTCCAAGGGCTTTGGTAAGCAAAGCTTTACGTGTGTGCATTCACAAAAAGCTAGCAAAGCCTAGATAAGATGTCAGAAAGCAAAATTCATAAAAAGTTAGAAAGACTCTTTTGTTGCACTAGTATCAGTGCGGAGTACAGAATTGAAAACTTCCCAGTTGTAAAATGTGCAGTTCCTTGTAAAATGTCTTCCAGAAATGACTGACGTGTTTACGGTGAGTAAAATAAGAAAACTAAGATCTGAAGAACTGATTTCTAGCCCACATGCATTCCGCAGTTAGAGGAAAGTTGTAGACAGACTCACTGGAGATCTTGTGGTAAGCAGTACTTTTTAGTACGTATTTTTGTTGCCTGATCTGCACCCTCTTAATCAGGTTTCCTTTATCATGTTTTTGTCTACCTTTGTATTTTCCTTTTTTTTTTTT
>VZTL01057627.1:63922-78328 GCA_013400535.1 Scopus umbretta | reverse complement strand
TTTCTTGAGTCCTTATGTTAGTTTTCACTCAGGCTTTGGAATCCTTTACATAGTTTGAGGAACAGCAGCAACAAAGAAAGCATTACAGCATTTCCACCATCTGGCCATCTCATTGAAGTAACTTGGCTTCACAGTGGCTCAGAGATGTTGCCAGTATGAGGTACTTCAGTGTAAGCTTTCCGTCAGTAAAGGCAGCCTGCTGGAGGTGAGGACATCACCTGAACCTCACATCTCCAAGACCAGCACAGTCTTTACATCAGGAGTTTCCAGGAGGGCCTGGCCTTTTTGTCTGCGTGGGTTGACACATCTGAGAGGCACACTTGAGATACTGCCTGTCAGTAGCTGAGAGGTGCGTATGGCGGTGTAGTCTGTACAGAAACTGGAAAATGGTTGCGTCAGACCCACAGGGCTTCTGTGAGGGAACTGCCTTGTGTAGCCAGGCTACATGCTTTTGCAGAGCTCAGGCAGCCTTAGGGCACCCACTGATTCCATTTGGAGTCTCACCTGTGTCTCTACTGAAGCGTTTAACTGTCATCATCTTTCCAAAACGGTGCATGTGTGATACAACAGAGGTGCCGTTTCTGTTTGCATGAAGGACTTTGTGCTCCATATGCAGATCCTGTAAGTATATATGAGCAGTGGAGTTGCCCATTGTATGAATATGCTTATGGACAATGGTTTGAAGATGGAAATGTTATGTGAATCTGCAGTTCTTCAGGAGGGTATCCAAACACGTGTCTACTTCTGCCCTCCTTCCTTTCCCCTCCAACTCACTGCAGAACCATCAAGCTCTGGGATTTGTCTGATACTGAACTAAAAAGTAATGTGTACTGTCTGCTTGTGTCCTGTGCGCAGCACAGGGAGTGTGTGGGTGTTGTGGGGGGAGCACAAGTGTGCTTTTCAGCTACTGCAAACCTAAAAAGCTATTTTGTCTCAGGGATTGGATGCACATGTACTCACAGTTAGACTATGCTACACAGATAAGACATCAAAGAATTCCAGTTATAAATAAATAAATTGTATTACAAAAAGTATGAAAGCAGTGCTAATAAAACCTAGCGCTTGCATGGTGCTTTACATCCTTTTAGTACCTTACAATGACTTACTGATAAGACACTGAAAGTAACATTGATAATATAACTGCCGTTTTGTAGGCGCAATAGATAGTGACTTGGACATTAAAAATTACAATCGCTGTATAATACTTCTCTGTGATGGCTGGAGCACCAGATATTCATTGATAATACTCTACATTGAAACTCAAAGATGACTGATGGTGTTCAGCTCTAGTATTGCTTTGCACGTAGAATCAGATTTGATTTTTGACTTGAAAATTGTTAAGTTTGAAATCCTGAAAAGAAAAATTCTTAGCGATATCACACGTTTCTTCTCTCTCTCTTAGGACTAAAAGGGCTTTTAAGCAAACAGTGGACTGGCAAAGGATTTGACAGGGATCTCAGTCAACTCTTGGACCTGCTGTACTCTGAACAATCCAATGGAAAAACAGAAATGCAGGTGCTGAAGTTTAATAAGACTTTTGTATGTGAAATCCTAATTATGTGTCTTATATATGTTTAGAATGGATTTACTCTATCACTTTGACACTTTTCAAAGCCTGTGTTATTTTTTCACTACATTAATGTATTTTTAAATTTCCTATTTATGAAATTTTTTTCACCTCATCATTTTTGAAGACATCAAGAAATTGCCCAGTGATTAAGGTATGGGGCTGTGACTCAAGAGATTGACTGTTTGTTGCAGATTCGCCATGTATTTCTATACAGTTGTAAGGGGAAAAAAAAAAATTAGTTTTGCTAACCACAACACAAAAATAACTGTATTTGCTTTTCTCACATCAGTGTTACAAATTTAGAATTCTAAAACTCTGAATTCTAGGCAGCGTTCACATAGAATTAAGTCACATAGAGAAAATGTTTAGTAAGAACACCTTCTGGGCTGTGTTCCCAATAAAAGAGAAAATGTGTGTTTTATGAACTTCTTACCAACATTTTATGTGCAGGTTTCTCAGAGACAATACTTTAAAGGAAATCGGAGTTATGCTTGTAGAGATCTGCTTTCATCTTCAACAGAGCAGGGTGTTTTGTGGTTTGTTTTTTTTTTTCTTTTTAAAAAAATTCCATTTAAGAATAGAATTGATTTTTTTTTTTTCATGTTTGCTGCATTTCAGTGACTTCTGATCATACTGCAAATGTAACATTTTTCCTGCTGCTGATTCTCCAAACTTGTTTTTCTGTCCTCTCTAGTGTAGGTATTTGGATTGAATCACCATTTGAAATATCAAGTGCTTTAGGTGTTTTAAATACAAATTTCTAACGTTGATTAGCGCAGCTAATATATATTTTATCTTTGTGCTGTAGATTCATTTGTTTACCACAGAGAACATTGATCCAGATGATCAGATTAGCTGCCTTTGGAGCAAGTACAGGTGTCATGATGATAACCATCTTATAGGACCTTAAATTCCCCAAGCTGTTACAAATACTGAATTTTCATGCATCTGGAAACTGATGGTTTTTGGCCAAATGTTGAGATTGTTCCAAATATGCAAGTAGTAATAAAGTGGTTTTATATGCAGCGAAAATATTCTACCAACTGCTTTATAATTTCAGAGGCAACATCAAGCAGCTTGTATAATCCAGGCTGTGTGGAGGGGATTTCAGACAAGGAAAAGGCTGAAAAAACTACCCCAGGCGGTGATCACTTTACAGAGAAGCTTCAGGTAAACAGTATGGCGTTGTAAAAGGCACTAGAGAGAAGACTCTAGTAAGAAGGTTTGGTTTGGTTTTTCCCAGGTCACAGAGTCACGGGAAAAATTTAGATCATCTAATCCAATCTCCTGCTTGAAGTAGGGCCAGCCTCAAAATGGGATCCAGCTGCTTGGGGCTGTTTCCAGTACTGGAGGTCTCCAAGGACAGAGATCCCACCACCTCACTTGGTCCCTGTCCTGTTGCTGCATGACTTGCCTTGTGAAGAATTCCTCCATTACAGCTCGTGGGAACTCCCTTGCTGCAGTTCTTTACCACTGCCTCTTACCCTTTTTCTGTGCATCTCTTAAGAGTCTGGCTTTGTCTTCCCTTCCTTTAGGTAGTGGAAGACGGAAATTAGATTTCCCTTCCTTTAGCCTAGACAAACCCACCTCTTCACCTGACTTTGTATATCATACGTTCCATAGCCCTAATTGTCCCCATCTGAACAGTCTCTATTCCTTCTGTTTGTCAGTATCTGTCTTTTACTGGGGGCCCCTGTAGACTGTGGTCAATATTCCAAGTACATCCTCAAGAGTGCCACGTAAAGCAAAATAATAATCTTCTTTGACTTGCTGCCTCTGTTTTTGGTAGTGCAGCCTGCAATGCAACTAGCCTTTGTTACTGCAAGGGCCCGATACTGGCTCGTGTTCAACTTGTCACCCACCAGGAACCCCAGGGCCTTTTCATTGGAGCTGCTGTCCAGGTAGTCAGTACCCAACCTGTCCTGGTTGATGAGGATATTTGGTACCAGGTGTAGAACTTCCCATTTGAACTTTGTGTGTTTTCTGTTGACCCATTTTCTGTGTTTGTGGAGATTCCTCTGAGTGTCAGCCCTGCCCTGCATGGGAGACTGTGATGGCAGCCTTGATAAAGTCAAGGAAAATTACACTCGCTGTTCTCCCCTCATCCACAGAGCCAGTCATCTCATCACAGAAGGCAACCAGGCTGGTCAAACATGATTTGCCTGTGATAAACCTATGCTGGCTATTTCCATTCACTTCCTGTCCTTCCTGGAAATAGCTTCCCTGGGGATTTGTTCCCATGTTCCAGGGCATAAGTTTGGGCTGACCCAGAGTTCCTTCATCTTGAAGATGCCTTTTTCCAGTCAGCTGTTATTTCTGAAACGTAAAGGTAATGTAATGCCAATATGAGCTGCTTCACTACAGATTCTTTTAGCAGAAACATCCAAACAATGTGTTTTTCCAGCAGTACCAAACTGCCACTTCTGATGCCAAAAGCTCCAACTGTCCTTTTCCCAGCTGCCAAACTTCTCCATGGAAAAAAAACTTCCTTCTTGATGTTTTTATGTGTTTCCAGTGTAAAAAAAAATATGGCATATGGAAAACTAAAACTGTGGCACGCTGTAGCATGGGATTGTACTAAATAGCACTAGAAGGTGATGTACTGGTGGTAGAACAGTTAACTGGTTCGCAGTTAACTTGACACAAAATTCCACCATAAATTGAATGTGGAGCTGTCCTGGAGTTTCCAACCTGCTGTGCCAGAGAGCTACAGAAACCAAGGACCATAGTGCTTGCTCAGTATAGTGCTTGCAAGACCTTGTTCTTCATTAGTATTTGAAATCTTTGACTCTCAGAAGTGGAGTCACTTCAATGACCTAGAAATAGTATCCCCTAGCACCACAGAAGAAAGAATGAGGCTATGTAAATAATGCTTGTCGTGCTTGAAGTAGGATTTCAGCAGTAATGTTAGCACTAACAGGTTAGGCTAACTCTTTTGAGAAATTTAGTGTGAATTTAACATAGGTTAAGGGATCTAAGTCAAGTTCAGACTCCACAGCAAGTTTTTTCAACCTTTTTTTGCACATCTTGAGCACTGCCATGTTAAAACTGGATCTTAGAAATCAATTAGCCAAATCACATTGCATTATGACCAAGGTGTTAGAAAGCAGACAGTTACGAATTGTCATCTAGACTGGCATTAAGAAGATATTGGACTATCTAGGGTGTAATCTTTAAATAGCGGAAGATTTGCAGGGGAAACTAGTGCATCTATTGAGGGCCAACTTGGCTGGAACACGAAGAATGACATCCTTGTCACTCCTTTTTGCTCCACCATACCCTTTGAGCCGATATTCCTGCCCTCATCAGGCACCTTGAAAGCCTGCAAGCCAAAATCATAGCCCAGAAAACTTTGGATGATGGGCTAAGACATAACATGGTAAAGCAGAAGGGAAAGGGTGGCAAGGCTCTCAGCAATCAGCAAGCTACTTGACTTTCTTGCCTCATATTTTCAGTATTGTAAGCATAAGTGCGTGCCTCTTAACTACTTCTTGAGTCATTTAGATGGACTTCTGAATGTGTTTGTTTAATATTGAGAGGAATGGAAATGTATTAATATTCTTACATTTGTGTGTTCATGGCTCAGTCAGTCCTAATGTACTGAGTGTAATATAGTAACTGTTCAGCTCCAGTGTTGTTGTTTTTTCTGCGTAGGTCAAAGCTGCAGTCAGTGTTCTGCTGAAAAATAGTGTTTGGAATGCTGTAAATGTGACTGTAGAAAAACTTTCAAGAGGATTTTTGAATTTTTAACAGTCAGGGTTTGGTTATACTCACAGATCTATTTTAGAACAAGTGTGGTTAAATACTGCTGAGATTGAAACTCCAAACGTGGCTCACCTGCAGCTGCGGTGGAAGATCTTAAACTCTGCAAGTTATAAACTTCTGAAACTCTGTGGTTTCAGAAATGTCTCCTTGGTGAATATTAAAGCCTGTAATCTCTCCTTGAAGCTAGTTCACTGTTACGTAGCTAATTGTAGAACTGTTAAAATGGCAATAATTTGTATTAATCGTGTCAAAAATTAAACCATTTTATATATATATATAAAAGAGATGATCAGAGGGAGGCTGATCTGTGCCATGAACTGCTGAAGAAAGCTTGGATCTTATTCCGTGTGTATTTTGCTTCTATTCAGAAGCATTTCCCTGTCACAGTGTGGTCTTTTGCAGACAAATATGTCATCATTAGGAGGAACAGAGAATGAAGAACAACATGGATTTTGCAGACTACGTGGGAAAGAATCAGTATCAAAGAAACAGTTAAATACCTGACAGGCACTATTGGTAGTTTCACAGATGCACATCTGAGAAGTTTATGAAATGTTCTTGTAGTTTTCCACCTAGAGGAGCTGGTAAAAATTTCTAGGGAAAATTATTGATAGTTTTATCAAGAAAATGTTATCAAAAGTCTTGTTTGATCCTGTGACATCATTCTGCTTAGAAGTATAGTATGTGCCTGCCTGGATTAAAAATGCAAAGATTTACAGCTCTAATTTGCAGAAATGTGTGGGCTGAAAACCTCTAGTTTCCTTGAGACCATTCTGATGTAATCACATAGATCATGATCTGTCTCTGTAGGTAGATGTGCGGGCACGCTTCAAGTCTGCATTACTGTCATAAAAGGATTATGGTCTCTCAGATCGTGGTGGAGGCTGTTTTATCAGTTAGGGCCAGATCTTTAAATCCAGAGCATCTCTTTTACACAATAGCTTCCATCCCATCGTTCCTCACCCAGTTATGGAGACTGAGAAGGAAGTACGGGTGGTGGAAAAATTAAAACTCAACTTACACTGGCGATGGGAAATGCACAAACAACTCAATATACTGTGAGTCTAAAGGTATGTGACATGCAGCAATACCAAAATTGTTGGACATTAGTTGTAGTCTACAGCCTTTCTTCCCCCTTTCTGGCACCCCTTATGCCTGTGCTCTGTCCGTTTGTTCACTTTACTAGTGCTTAAGGTGCTCCTTTCATTGTCCCTGGAAAAATGCTAGAAGAGAGCCTAACTCTCGGCTGTGGGCCTAGTGGGGGTACTCAGATTCCGAGCAGGCAAGTGATTTTGCTGCAGTAGGAGAAGAGAAGGAGTCACGTCTTACCTCATTGTGGTGTAAACTTGTAAAGTCTCAAGCGTTAAGCTGCTGATGAGGTCAGGTCCATTGGGACAAGAAGGGGTAATGAAGGGAGGGGGAGTCTTCGCTCACAGCTCTGCTTGCTTCACTGAGACCATGTCGAAGTGGCCTCAGTAAGTATTAGTATCGGTACATCAATATATTTGGTATTAATATATTAGTCTCTATTAATCTCTTAGTGTATATATAATTGATATACAGGCTATTATTAGCTTGAACACTCCAGAGCCAGTTACAGAGTTTTCAGTGGTCTTATCTGTGAAACATCTGGGGCTTTTCCAATGCCAAACACAGCGGGGCAACATCCTAACATCAGATTACACCAACTAGTGCAGATCAGGAAGAATTTGCAAGAAGTTTCTTTCCTAGTGTTCTGTTAACAAAGTTCATGGACAAAATATGTCAATCTGTATTTCCCGGATTAAAAAAAAAAATCCCTCTGAATTTAAGAAGTGAGCCTTAACAGCCAACATTCTGATCTACTCTTGCCGTCAGTACGAAAGTAATTGTATTATGTAAAGCAGGTGCCATGCATGCTGATGGATGCACTCGAAAAGGTGCATGCTGGAGCAGATGGCTAATGGTGCTTTACCTCTTTCCCAGATGATGGAATCAAAATTGTTGTTCTGGTTCATGCTGGCTGTGAATGTCCCACATGGAGCATCATTCCCTTCAGGGTCCTTTGAACTTTATCCTAAGTAAAAATGTATCCTTTGATTTGATACCAGACTGAGTGACTGGCTCAGAATTCTTCGTGGCTGCAGATAGTGTGGTGGTTTGTTAGCTTGCAGGTGATTTCTCGTTGCTTGTTGTGGTCCTGCAGCCAACAGCTGGGATGACAGATTATTTTGTGGATTTCTTCCCTCTGTGCTGGACCATTTAACACAAAGAGAGAGAGAGATGCATTTAAGAAATGTGCAACTTCAGCTAATTGTTAACGTATTTGTGTATTGCAGAGCTAAACGGGAACAGGAGCTGCAGCATTTCAAAAAACAGAAGGAAGATGAGGCTCTAAAACTGCAAATGCAACTTCAGAGACAGAGGGCTATGAGACTCTTCCATGAACGACAGCTGGCCTTGCTGGAAATAATCCATGCCAGTATGATTTGTATTGAACTATATTGGAAGATCAAACTGTCTGGTTCTCCTTAAGAATAGTTTCCCCAGATATATTTCCTAATCTTGCATGTCTGTTTGCACTGTAGTCTTACTGTCTCTTCTCCTGACCCAATTACCTGACAGAGAACATGCTGATTCTACAGGGGCTCAGTCACTACTGATCAAGATCTGCTGCCTTCAGAATGGGGCAGGAGAAAGGGAAACCCGGTTTTCTTGTGTTCCATTGCAGCTACAAGTCTCTGAGTCATGGTCCACAGCTAGTGGACCTCGGATGAAGAGGGGTTTTTAACTGATAGCACCCAAGCTTTTTTGGGGGGACTGTCTAGTTTGAGGATTAAAAATGCAAATTGTTAAGAGATCCCAACCCACAGTCTTATAGCTGGATTTTTGTTACATTTGTAGGTCAGGTGAATAAGTACATGGAGGAAATGGAGGGGAAATCAGCATTAACTATCCAGAGATTCTGGCGAGGGTATAGAGCAAGAAGAAATTTCCATCAGCGGAGGCAATCTCTTAAGGAGTATAAAGCAGCTGTCATCATTCAGAGAGCAGTAAGTATATATACGTTGTTCTAACATTAGATAGGACTGAGTGGATTATTGTGATGCCCAAAAAGCTCTGTTGATTCTCCTACTGTCGATGTAGCCATAATTTATTAAAAAATTATTCAGGGGGTGATAATCTAGAGCCACAAGTTGCTTAGATGGGTTAAACCTTGCATAGGTTACAAAGCCTGATACGGCCGTGTAACTAAAATATAAGAGCTGCCACTTTGAAACCTAAGGTTGGAATTTCACCACACTACAGACGAGTCACTAATTTATTATGAGTGTTCTTACGTACTATTTAGTATTCAAGCTGACCATTGTATGTTGTCTTTTTAGCATCATAGCTACATTCATGCTTTAACAGATGCAGTACTGAAGCATTTTTCTTTCACCGATTGATTACAAACAAAGCAAGAAGAGAAACTTCCTGTCTGATTGTCGTATTCTCATATGTTCTTTACAAAGGCTTGTAAATTCTTGGAAAAACGAAGAAGGAGGAGACCTCTCTCTCCTTGGAAAGATCCCAAGGGACTGACTGATGAGCAGAGACTAGCTTTGCAGCAGAAGGTGGATGACTACATCAAATTGCATCCGGTCTGTTTCTTAGTCATTTCATAATTCGCATTAATGATGCAACATAAAATACTGTAGGGATGAAATATGTTCAGCTTCATAAATTCTGATCAAGATAATCCTTGTGAGGTATGTGTATATTAATGCTGCTTGTTTGAGAGCAAGTTACTAGGATACTGGGGATTTTAACTATTAATCTAATAAAAAGGGTCAAAGCAAACTGTAATTGGAAAATTTATATACTTGATGATGGATAGTTTTTGCGAGAGCTTGCAGAGGAAGCAAAATTATTAAGTTAACGATTAAGAACAGCATTTGCATTCCTTGTTTAGACATTATTCTGCCTCTAAAACACTTAAAATAACCAGCTCCTAATGGTAATAAACTGTTGTTTTCCTTCAGGCTTCCCAAATGTCAGAAGAAATGAGTAAAGAATTACATATGCAGGCCCAGGAAAAGCTGGCACAGTTCCTGTTGAGGAGCAGACTGGACCAGAGAGCAGCGCAGCGGAGAGAGACGTTACTGGCTCAGGTCAACACCGATGTGGAGCTGCTAATGAGTAAGTGACTGCTCTGGTCATAGTTTTGATTACTGTTTGGATTAAACTAATTTAGAGAGAAAATTAAAGGGAACAGTGGTAAAGCCTCATTTCAGAACTGACTACCCTTCTTCCTTTGCCATATGCCTTATCTTGAGATTCAGGCATTGTAAGAGATTATCCAGGTGTTGCTATAGGTTAAGTATATACACCTGCTTTTCAAGGAGCAGCTTATTCTTCTGCTAGAAGTCCCTCTCTGATATGTTCACAAGAAAAGCAGTGGCCCTGTAAAAGGCATTACAATTTCTGAGAAGGGGATCTCACACAACCTCCTCCTCTACATTTGTTTTGCTTTGTTCTGTTTTCTTGTGTTGTAAGCAAGCTGCTGGTTGAAGCGCTCTCACCTCTGCCGGATAAAGAGGGAAATCTCTGAGCTATGAATTCCGAGTCATGTTCTCATTTTCTCTGTCCTGGCTTTATTTGAAACGGAATCCACTATTGTGCCATCTTAATTGCAGACAAGTAGCCTGGAGTGAAAGAGCGAGAATAGCAAACTGCAGCCACCAGAGAGCACCCAAGCGGGACAGAATTCAGCAAGTTACTGAATTCCATTACTTCGTCTGTCATGTGCTGTGTCCCTGCAGCGCATCGCTCCCTGACCAGGCAAATCAGCAACACACTCTTACGCTGCGCTGGGTCCCCCAGGCAGGGAATACGCAGCGCTGCTGCACCAGGGCGGTGGAAACACTACATGGATGTCACCCTGCGCCAGGAGCGCTGATCTGGCAGTAGCGACCAGGAGATCCTCTGTTAGGTCGTAGTTTCACAAGAAGTCATTTTGGTGGGTGCCACCACTGCACCTGAAGGAAGTAGTCCTGCTTTCTCCCTTCTTCTCCCTCCATCCTTATTTATTTTTTCAGATCAGCCTTAATTTGGATCGCTTCTCCAATCAGGTTTATCATGCAGCCATAAAATCGTAGTGCCAGTGTGGGGAAAGGAGTGACCTAGGACAGTGGGAAGTGGGAGGGTAGTGCTCCTTCTTTTTTTTTGTTTGAAATACTCATAAATCCTCAGCATAAAAAACAAAATACAGAAAACTATTCTTGTTCTTACAGATGCTCCGGGGTTAGCAGAGACCACAGAAAAAGATCTTGATGTCTTTATGAGTCGATCAATCCCTGTAGCTACCAAGGCAAGGCAAACCCACAACACTATGCTGAAATACACTCGCTGGCCATGGTGGAAGAAGCTTGGAGATGAGTTTGAGGAGGATGATGTCATTCCTGATGATGCCCTAAATGCAGAACTGGGAACTCTATTTATTGGTGGAAGGAAATCCTCTTAGGTAACAGGCAGAAGAATTTCTTACTCAGCCAGACTCATACCTTGTACTATGCATTCACTTGCACGTGTTTTTAAGGAAGGAAAACACTTGAATTGTAAGACAAAGCACTGAAAAAGACCAAAGCCTTATTTTAGTGTATTTTACTGATTAAGAATCTTTTCCTCTATGACAACAGTTAGATCCTATTGATTGTGCTGATGCAAATAGGATTTAAATACTGTAGTTGTAAGTGAGGATATTTTGTAATTTGTATCACTTTAAAAGTAAGTTTGTAACCTTTGGCTTTTCAGTTCTTATTCACACTTGGATGTGTAAAGAATCACACCATTGTAAAAGCCTGGGCTTTTCTAGCCAAACATTTTATCAGGTGGTGTGCTTTGAGATAAAGGTGGGTTCAGAACAAACCAAGACACTGTTAAGAAGTCAAGCAAGCGCTAGGCAGGCTGGGTGCTTACAGCAGGGTAGAACGGGTAACTCCGGTCAGCACAGACAAAGCTTGGCCTGAGGAACCTCCACTAGCCTCTTGGTAGCAACAAGGCAAAAAGCAAGGGGAGGAAAAAAAATGCCAATATTCTTGTATTATATGTGTTTTCCTTTAAAAGCACGCCGTTCTTTCCACAGCCAACGCAGTGCATTGTAACATGGGCGCAGTCCCAACCGTTATATAGGATTGCAGCCTCAGAGTGACCATCTGGACCATCAGCTCTGTCTTCTTAAACCATGCAGATGCTGTTTAATCCAGAAAGGTCTCCCACACCGGGCCTCTGTAGTCACTGTGACCTGGTACACAGTAAAAACCGACAGTCAAGGCCAAAGGCTGCTACTTACCGGTGTGCCCAGAAAGCAAGGAGAACTCAAGGCTGCAGGTAGTGCTCTAGGTGCCTGCACTGTTTTTTAGGTGAGAGGCACAAAGAGTCTTTAGAATTAGATCTTGCCTTACTGCAGAGGAGGAAAAAGTGACTTCTGCCAATTGTGTGTGGGCAGCATTACTGGTTCAGCATGTTTGTTTTCCATTCTCTCTAGAAGGTTTTGAGTTTTAATTTTAGTGGAGACGAATGGAAAACAAATAAATAGAAATAGTGGGCCGAAGCCCAAGCCCATTCAGATGCAGCCGATACATTGAAATTAATAACTGGACAGCTGCCAAGAGGAAGAGCTGTGCTCTATGTTAATTTTTGTAACAGAGCTGTGATTTGGAAGGTGCCGAATTGGCTCTCAGTTCCTTTCTTGGAGTGTTAACTGGTGGAACAATCCATTAAGTATTTGCCGGGGCACTTGCGTATGTCTGTTCAGGTACAGGTTGTTCTGCACAGTCGTGCTGTTAGTATTAGGCTGTGCCCATAATGAGACAGGTGCCCTACAACCACCCGAGTGGAGGGGTGGGGGGGGTAGTCACCAAGCGCTCCAGGGGATGGAAGCTACCCCCTAGCAGCTGCCAAGCTCCGATGCTGGAAGAGGCCCAGCATCTCTGGATGAACTGCAGCAAGCCAGCTGTTCTCTCCCAAAACCACGAGTCCTCTGCACATGCAGCCACTGACCCAAACTATTTTGAGACGGCAGCCTCTGCTGTTCTGTTTATTCCTAATCACCCTCATTATAACAGCTCTTCAGTGCAGGGGGTTGTTCACAAAGGTGCTTTGCTTAAGGTATTTGATGTAAAGAGAGGAGCGCCCCCTCCCCACGGCAGTGTTAAATACCAAGTGAATTACAGAGCCCTCTTACCAAAAAGCCATTTATTGTAATGGTAATGGCCTCTGCCACTCACTGCCATTGGAGTGGATAATGAACTCCCCCTTTGGAATATGTAATTTACTGGATAATGGGGTTTTTTAAGTGAACAGAGAGCCTGGTGGAAGGTGCAGTCTTGCTGGAGGAATTGAAGTTGCGTGGTCGTTTATTACCAGCCCAGCAGTGCAGATTGCCCCACCCCACCACTGCCCTGATAAATAAAAATGCCTCCTCTTCGTGCTTGTCACCAGGAGATCTCGGTCATCTCTGTTTTACAGACCAGGGAAACTGAGGCAAGAGAGCCGTGAGGGAACATGCCTATGGCCATATATAACCGTATAACCTGTTGCTTGTTCCGTTGCTGTCCCAGGCAGAGCAAGCCAGAAAGGGGCCACTGCAGCATGCCGGGGCAGAGCTGGGAGAAGCTCTTGGATGCCCATTGCTGCGGCCAGCTTGGAGCCTGGCGCCAGCAAAAGAGATCCCCGAGCTCCCCTGCTGCCCCTCTTTGCTCACGGGTGGGAGGGATTTGCCACAGCTTGGCTCATCTTCTTTTCAGGTCCTCCTGTGCCCTGCGCAGGATGTGCTGCTGGCAATTTATTTCACTGCAGCTCCTTCTGGGATAAAACACTTCTGCCTTGAATTATGGGAACAGATGTAGACAGCTGAACAGAAGCCACCTCCAGCCTGCTACCAGGTGAACAGTCAGGTCTGGGCCATACGATCACCCAAAAAAAGACTGTAGGAGAGGCCGTGAGCCGAGATGGGTCCAGTCTTGCTCCCTCTTGTCTGCTTGCCACAGGCCATAGGCATGCCCCAAAAGCTGGGAGCTGTTACTCGGGCATAAACGTGCAGCACAGGTGGTCCAGCCAGGTAGGAAAAGGGGCAGAATTTGGTGGTGCCCAGCAGGTCTGGGCTGTGCTGCTTCGGATAGCAAGGCAGGCCAGCCCCGGCAGCCCGAGGACGGACCCTGCTCAGCCCAGAGGAAGCGCGGGGGTGCCCTCCCCTCCCTGCCGGTGGAGCGACGCCCCGGGGGGGGCACGCTGTGACAGGAGGCAGGGCAGAGGTGAAGCCGGAGCCGCGAAGGCAGCGGTGCTCAGGTCATTAAATATTGACGCAGTCTAAGCTGGCCTGTGGGGGCGATTTAGCTGAATTGCAGGTTTCTGTTGCTGTGATAAATTGGACCAATTTGTCATGCGGTTTTGTTTCTTCCCTCCCTTAAGTAAAGCCATATAGGAGCCTTATTGCTACAGCTTCAGCAGCAGCAAACAATCTGGAAAACGAAATTGTCTGATGGATATGGATAAAAAAGAAGGGACAGTGACTTCTCCTGCCGAAGGTGCCACCAGAGTCATGGAGCAGGAAGAATGCAGCAAAAGGAACAAAAAAGAAAAAAATGACTCAGCCCTTTCAGGGCCGGAGACAAAGCAGTGTCCTCTGCTTGCTCCTGCAATTGAGGAAAATTCCTGTTTATGCAGACAGATACTTCCCCCCCGCCAGCTTTAGGTATAACTGGACTCTGGAAACAACAGGATGCTCATTTCCAGCAGAGACACAGCCACGCGTTTGAGACAATGCTGCTCGGTCCAAGGGCATCTCCTGCCCTTTCAGCCTGGCTGTAACAGGAGCCCTGAGCTGAGGACCGGAGGTAATCCTGATGCTATTTCACCTCTTGCCTCCAAGTCTTCTACTGCTGATTTCCGTGGGAGCAGAATCTGGTACAAACACCTGCTCTCCACTGCAGAGTGTCACATACATCAAGTACATGGAGAAATGAAAGCTTTCTCCAAGTAGCAGAGTTGGGGCTATTTATAAATTAGCATGCATCAGAAGAGGAGGCAGCTCTTTGCAGGGGGAGCTG
>VZTL01057627.1:0-51922 GCA_013400535.1 Scopus umbretta | reverse complement strand
CCCCCCCCCCCCCCCACTTAGACTAAGCTAAATTTAACACTTAGCTGAGCTTACCCCTAAGTGGAACGGAGGGTGCCTTCAGCACACCACCACTGAGGGCAGAACTGGAACAAATGTGTCTCTTCAAGCAACTTACAGACTGTCCTGTGATCCCAGCCCAGCCACACCAGTGTCTCCAAAGTCCTAGCCAGCTGAGTTACATCCATTTTGTATCTTTTAGGTTAAAAAAACAACCAACAGAACAAACTTAATGGAGGCATCTAAATTGTACTACTCTTGATTTACACCAAGTTTGCCTTCCTTTCTGCCTGGAATAAGAACTAGTCTGCTTTGTGCCCTTCTCTGCCTTTTTATCACTGTTCAGGCTTGGCTAGTGGAAACCAGCTGAATGTTTGAACAGGCTCCAGCCTCCACCCTTCCCCAAAATGGTTTGCATTGAAATTGACTTCTAATACCTTCCTGAAAAAAAATGGGATTGTATTGGAACTGGTAAAACTCTTGCTTCCCTACTTGTCTTACAGTCCCTACCTCGCAGAATCACTTGGAAGGAAACAGCATCTTCTCCAGCATTTCTTTGGGGTTTTGTGTTTGGTTTTGGTTTGGTGGGGTTTTTTTGTTTTGGTTTTTTTTTTTGTGGTGTGGTGTTTTGTTTTTTTCTTTAATGATAAAATCCTCCCAGCTGGAATTCCCTGAAGCACTCTCATGTGAGCATATCTCAGGGATGATGCCTTGCTTAGAGAAAATGCTGTAAATACCAACCAGTCTCCTGAATGAACCAGTTAGAAGCCACATAACAACTGCTCTCTTGTCTGGCAAGTCAGAGGGGCACCATGCCTCCTAAACCAGCACCAGCTCACAGAGCGACTGCACATCATCACTAGTCAAGTGCCCTTTCCAGGAGATAATAGATGTCTGTTTTTAAAAAAAAAAAAACAACCAGGGAGAAAGAGAGAGAAAGAAACAAAAGAAGAAAACAATGGTGAAAGGCCAAAAGCAGCTGCAAAGACACAACCACACACAGAGTTACCCTGGTGGTGGGTAAAGAGAGGCATCTATGCTTCATGGACTGGTCCTTTGATAACACAGTCCTGTCCTTGCCCACATACCTGCACTTCCTTACAGCTTGAGAGGGAAAGGCAGCCGTGTCCTTAGAGGTGACTAGAGCCACGCCAGCTGAGACAGTGGCTTGGAGCTGTTACACTTGAACACAGGTCCCAGAGTTCAGTTAGTTCCAAATAATTACACTTCAGTTTTAAGAAAACTTACCCGACTTTCCTTGGTGCTCAAAGACTGCAAGGAGAGGAAGGGTCTAGTTCTCGTAGATGCTGGAAGGTAGTTTTATTATCTTGTTTTACAGATATCAGAGCTGAAACCCAGGAATTGGAGTGTCTTGTCTAGGAGGACCCCAGGAGATCAGGGAACAGACATCAGTCACTCATGTTACCAGGTTACAACCTGTTCACAGCATCTCCCACTCTGCGGCTGTGAGATTTACAATATTTGCTTCGCTCGCACACTTCAGGGTGAGAAGTCACAATGTCAGTTTGTGGCTTCTCCAAAAGATCTTAATCTATGTCCACAAAAAGCTCAGGAGTGTAAATCAATGTCCTGTGACCTCCCACAGGGAAGCTATTAAAAGACAGCAAGAGGAGAAAGTGCTGCCTGCATTTCAAGGCAAGGGGAGTTGGCATTAAGTTTTAAAACACTCTCAGAAGTGATTGATGAAGGAGTATTTTTGGAGAGGAGAGGAAACTGGCAGTCTCCCGGGGCTAGGTCAAATGTCTCATGATGCCAATTGCCTGCATCAGAGTATTTCTACCAAAATACTTAAGACGCTGAGGCCTGGCCAAAATCATCTGCTCTGGCTGAAGCAGGAATAGCATCTGGAAATAAAATCTGGCTTGAGGCAATCAACAAGGCATCAGGATGTCTCCCTGTTCATCAGGATCTTGAGTCAAAGGCCGTCTTGTCCAACTGTCTTAATAGGATCCAGAGCTGCTGTACCATCAGGGCATCATGAATTCCTAAGTGCCCAGTGCGGGACAAAGGAAGGCAATGCAAACCAGAGCTGGAGCTGAGAACATAGGAACATGAAACATGATGGGACATGGTGCTGGCTTGTGGGGCCAGTTCCCATCATCACCAGTTGCAAAGAGAGCAAGTGATGGACTTCAGGGAAGGTCTTTGACTGTGGCTCGTGGAGAGTTTCACAATTGCGTTAGGAGACCCTGTACCAGCAGCTGGGAGGCAAGAAGTGTTCATTGCATTTATCTATTTTTCCTCTTTCTTTATTAACTACAATTCCTCTGACCTCTGCAGAAGGAGGACGTACAGGAAGAGGAGTACCAGCCATCAAATTACAGTGCCTGATTTTGCTGCTGCTTTTACACATTTATCAAAGGTTTTACCATTGACTTCAGCAGAGTTGAAAAAGAGCCCTTGTTTCATCAAGTGGCACCAGATTAAGTTAGCGGGATTCTGTTCTAGGGCTTCTGACAGCTTCCAAAATCCAGCCCTGACATTGCCCAGGCTGCGGGTAATTTAATTCTGCTGGCGCTGACGAAAGGCCTGTGCAGCAGCAGAGATTGCACCTTAAGATCTGCATACTCAGATGCTAGTGCCTACTTCTTTGCATGTCCAGCTGATTTATTTTCATACATAATGATTAGAAAAGCAAGCCAATGCTCTCAGATGCCCCTAGCTTATGATAAATGCTGAAATCTAAACTTGATTTCAGTAAGAATCGTGATAAACAGAGACATTATATTCTGTAAAAGTTGATGGCTGAGGCAGAATGCTTTGTGCCCTAGCAAAAATCGGTGATGTTAGCTGGCTGGCTTCCATTGAGAGACCTCGTTGCTTTTCACAGATGGCAGCTGGATGACCTCAGCCACAGGAATCAGGCCCTCCCACTTCACATGGAGAAAGCCCTTCAATCTTTAACTAGCCAATCTTTGACTTCATTTTATTTGAACATTTTAGGCACTGTGCAGTGCTAAAGAGGATCTTGCTGAGCTCCTATTACCTCAGCAGCAGCTGATATGTAATGAATTATTCAAGACTAGCCAGTTCCTTCATTAATTTTAATCAATCAAGTTTTCCACCATGTTCTAGGCAGTGCTGCCAGCTGGGATATGATGAGGTAAGCCCATTATTTCCTGGGGCATTTTTCATTTGGTCCAGGTTTACGTACCTGAGGGACTTTATAGTTAACAAGAGATTAGTAGCAGACCGTGCTAATTTGGGGTAGATCTACAGCAGGCAGAAGAGCCAACAGAACTCCCCCATCTCTCAGGAGGTGGCAAAGCCCTGGCTTTACACAGGGAAGATGACTTTGCATGTACAGAAATGGACTCAGATGCTACATGCTGGCCTCCAGGGCAGAGTGTAACCCCTCAGACAGATGGCCTGGACACCACAGCAGCTGAGAGACACACTTCCCATCTTTCACACAGACTCACTCTCAAGAAGTTGTTCCTAGGTCTCTAATATTTCTCCAGAGCAGGCAGATTGTGGTGTTTATGAACCAATCCCATTTAGTAAGCATCTGTGTGGATCAATCTGATATGTAAGACATGCACACATTGCCATGCACTACCGTTAATACATATGCAAGCAGCATCTCTTGGTACACTGCATAAGTCCTGTACAGGCTGCTGCTAAGCTTCTTCACAGTGCAGTAACTGCCACAGCAAACACAAAGTTGATCTGGTGTTGATCTGTCTTTCCGCTCACCTTCTGCTCAAACTCAGCAACAGAAAATAACTTTCTGACACTGAAGCACTATTAGCTTCTGTACATCTCTTGAGTAGGCAGGAACACGCTTGTCTGTTCATTTGCTATCAACCTCAAAATTGCTCAACCTGTTCTTTGCTTCCGCTCTCCTGGCCAAATAAGAACCAATCACATAATGGAGTCTAAGGCAAAAAGATGCTGTATGTCCCCTATAGAAATTATTTTTACCATATTATGCTGTGTTGCATAAAGAAGTCAGATTGACCTATTTCCTCCTTTCTCTCCTCCTCTGTAACCTGCATGTTACTCAGGGCAGGGGATTTCTCCAGCCCAGGTCTTGTAGAGGGTTTAGTGTTTATGGCCCTTATCCTTCTTGTACACAGAATATGCAGTTTTTACCAGAGAGAAGCAGAGCAGTTCAGCCCAAACCCATTTCTACTGTGGCAGCATCCAGCCCTGACTATTCCTGTCTTCAGAGAGCTTAAATTGTCATGAGGGCATGATCAGATATAGCATAGCTGCACTTCAGAGCACGTGCAAGGAAGGCAGAGATCTCTGTAGCTGCTTTTGTTAGCATATATTTTAGGAGTGAGAAGATGAACTGCTGAGAAGAGAGGCTGGACACTAGCAATGCTGAGCGTGAATTGTTTACAGCCATGGTGATAAATTCAGTGTGTGGGTTAGCCCATGAGTATCTAAGCTGCCAGCATCTATGTGGTGTATACTCTCATGGATGTGGTGCTAGTAAGGCATCCAAGTACAGCAGCTTATCCACAGATCTGGCACCAAAGCTCAGTTTGATTGATAGATGAAAGACAGCCTGTGCTAAAGGAAGGTCACAGTTATGGGAGATGAAATGATTTGATCTTTGGGGATGGAACATGAAAGAATAGCGCCTAATTGTGAGAAATAAGAGTGTGGCTCCTCACAGTGTATTAAATAGCAATATCCATATATTTGTGTTTCAAGAAGTGGGAGGGACATTCACAGATTCCCTGCAACCATTGCACTTGCCGGCTCTTCTAGTCTGCCTCACACAGACATAGGGCTGTTTCCCATGCCCAAGCCATTCCCGCTAATCATCACAGCCCCCAGAAAATTGTTCTAGAGGTTAAAAATCTTCATTATGAAATCATACACCTTTCTGTAGTCTGCTTTATTCTAGCTTCTGTTCCCAACCAACAGGAATGTGCTGCTCTTACAAAATGTATTTTCCAAACTGACCTAAATCTAAGAACACTCTTATCTCATGTTTTAGTATTAAAAAAAAATAAAATCTCAGATTAATGCTGCAGAGCTCTCAAGACAGTTATTGCTGAGCAGCTGACAGAGGTAGCTTTCTACTTATTCTACATTCACATCACTGCTACTGACTGTAGTTCCACTTCATTTTTGGAATAGACACTATGCTGTTTTTAGGACCCAACGTATTTCAGCTCCTTCACGCCATCATTAATCCTGAAGCTCTTTAAGTCTCCCTGTGTCTTTTTTCCCTTATCGGTTCTATGCAATTCTTAGCTTGTCATTTTTATTTACTACTTTCTATTTTCCCAGTGTTTATACATGTAACATGCTTGCTTTCACTTTCCCAATAAACAAGAACCCTATTTTTTACCTGAACCAACATATTTATTTTGCTCAGCCACAAGATTATAGCTATTTGAACATTTAGCAAAAAAAAAAAAGGCTCCCAATTATCATTTGTATTTTTCTACTCAAATTTCCTTTATTACCTGGCTCACAGTTGTTTTCAGCTCTCTAAAATTGACATTTTTAGCATCATAATGATGGATAATTGGTTTGCATGGGCTCTGTTTGCACACAGCAAATACAACTGTGTAGTGATCATTGGTAACTAAGCAACCAGTTATGTTTTTAATTCTGTGATCAATTTCTTGATATCTGTCTAACACAGCATGTGCCCACAAGGGATACAACAATTTTTGGAGTTAAGAACCTATCATCTATAAGATTTGGAGTAATAGCAGCACGAGGCCTCTGACTTACCACTCTGACTGCAGCCTCTCACAGGCATGTAGCCTATTTCTCTTTCAGTGGATGTGAATATTTAATGGTCTTGTATTCTTGACGGTTAAGATAAGTATTATCCAGAAGTAGTTAATTAGCTGCCACATTTTTTTTCTGTGAATTAGGCAGTGACAGCAAACACATTTTTGCCCTTTATCTGTTAAAGCAAATCCTTAGCATTCAAAGGCTCTCATTTGGGTGGTTTGCCATTCAGAAAGCCACCTGTGAAAGGCTTGACTTGCTTTGATCCTATGTTTTGGAAGGTCTCCTGGCAGTGGTTGCTGCATGGGACATTTTAAAACTCTTAATTTTCTACTCTCTTTTTACCATGTGAACAAGTCTTTCTTCTATTTAATCTAGAGAAGTAATACTTGCCAAACCCAAAGGCTCAAAAAACTCCTTGTGAAGGAGCAAATAAGGGTCTCTGGAAAAGACAGTGAGGTGGAAGCCAGGCAGCAGGGCAGGTTGAGACAGCAACTGTGGACAGGGGGTACAGTCCCACTGCACCCAAATGGGAAGAGCAGGGTAGGCCCCATGACTGTATCTTGCTTCAGCTAACAGTCCAACAAGCCCCAGAGAAAGCCATAGTCCCAACACAGCTCTGATGTCACCCAAGAAGTCAAGTTGGCCAGGCCAGAATCAGTATACATACAGGCTACCTAAGGACCAGGGCAAGGGCTTAAATGCAGCTCCCAGACCAATGGGTGGCAGGAGCAAGGGTGGAGGTCCCAGGTGAGGCTGGTCAAGGTAATTACAGGCTGTTGTAGTAGGGGCTCTGACACGCCTCAGCCTAGGCCTGGATCTGTTCTGCTACCCAACTTCTATTCTAGAGGGATCACTAGTAGACACTTCATATAAAAGAAATCCATTTTAGCTTCATGCAAAAAAGAAAATGTGGCCCATCTGCAGCAGGTTGTAACAACTCTTCTATCACTCCATCTGCAATGAATGTTACATGGTGCTTAGAAAGAAATCTTTACAAGCTCCATCTCCAGACTCTCTTTGCAACTTCCCCTTCTTGCTCTTGCTGCTTGCTGAAAGCCATATGGATTTTGTACTGAATGTTGCATAAATGCTAATATGTAAGTATACTTAGAGGTGGCATATGGGCAATAGTAAATGGAAATGAGTGCTTTTTTGGTTCAGGTTTCACAGGCAAGTTCAGTGAAGCCAGATGCTGCAGTAGGTTAGTCGGGAAGCTTCGTTGACCTGGACTCCCAGGTTTGGATCTTGATTGGGGTTATTTCTGCCCTTGGCTGCGCTGGCTGACTTTGTCAACAGTATTGATGTTTGCTGGCAGATGTAGAAAATCCTGAAGACTTCATCCATTTGTAAAAAAAAAAAAACAAACCCCAAAACTCACAACATACAGTCTGATCTCAGTGATATTGTAGACCAGTCAGAGACAGAGATCTCTGTCCTTTGGGGTACTATACATACAAATGTCCGTGTTAGAATTATTTCTGTCAATTTAGAAAAGTTGTTTTGTTGTGTAATAGCTGACAGAACAGTCTGCTATAGCTAGTAAATGAAGGAAATACTTTTAGCTCTGAATGCTTGCTGAGCGTCACAGTCCTGAGACATGTGGGAGTCCACGGGCTTCAGTGCCCTCTCTCTCGGGGAGGGTAACGTGATTCATTCTGGTGCAGCGTGTCACAGCTTCTGCTGTGCCTGCCCTGGTCAGAGAGCAGGCCTGTTCTCTGTGCTCAGGCAACAGGTATTTGAGCTGCATCTGACGGCTGTGGACCGAGTCCCATCTGGCAACCTCCAGGCATGCTGATATTTGCACAGTAACTGGCCATGTTAAGGAATCTCCTACAAAACAGACTTTACTCTTTTCCGTTTTTCAGTGTATGAGGGATTTACTTGTGGAGTCCCAAGCAGGCAAAAGAAAATCCAAGTTGAGCAGAGATGGAAATTTTTCATGAAACTGTAGACAGAGCATCCACTTCGATGATAATACCATAATTTTTTCTGCTCTGATTAAAAGGTTAATTAGATTTAGAGCATTTATACACAAAGGAAAAATGACAGCATCCTGGCAGATTTTTACAACTTGCTCAGGGGTTGGCTTACAGCAAATCCACTGTGGTCACTACATTCCCCACTTCTGTCACAGCCTGATGTCTCTTGTTTACAGCCTCGCCTGCAATATTAAATAGCAGCCATAAAGCATTTTGCCACTGGTCCTGCCAGCTGATGAGTCCATTGTAAAGCCTGCTCATTGCATTGCGTGCATTTCTCTTTGCATAAGGAAGTAGTTAGTTTTGAATGTCACCCAGTCCTACGAAGGCAAGTAGGAAGATGGATTATGCTGGCAGCAATCCATCCATCTGTTCATGTGCCAACACTAATGTTTAGCTTTTCAGGCTCCCAGTTGTCTTAAATAATGCTGACCTACAGGACCTGGGGTGGGAAAGGTCACGTAGCTCATTTTGTCTTCCATTTCTTAAGTGGTAATTAGACTTTCTGAGGTGTTATAGCTACATTCAGGAAATGTTGATGGGCAGTATTTATGAAGTTGAGGTTAAATCCTTTTCTGAGATGCTGTGTTGCATGAGACTCTTACCATCACGTTGGCTGCAGCATCCCCACTGTATCTTCTCAAAATGCTCCTTAAAAAAGGCATTTACAAAGGATTCCTATCTGTTTCCCATGAGTGATTTGGTGTCTGCATAGACAGTATTTCCTCTCCTTTGATTGATATTACCAAGTTGTATCTATAGAGTGGTTTTGTCTCTCCTTGCTGTAGAGCATTCAGCTTTGCGTAGGTGTGAGTACTTTGAGACAACCACAAAGGCTGCACACTTTGAGTGCTGTGCAGGAGCCAAGTTATTAGAAGAAAGCTGGTTGTTTGCCTGCAGCTCAGCTGTGATGCCCTTGGTTCAGCCCTTAGCACTGCCTTGGTAATATAAATGTGCATGCAAAGGCTCTCATTAGCTACTATGATCTGTGTCTTATTTTTTCCCAGTTACAAAAAAATTGAAAGGTTAACAAGAATGTAGCAACCTTCGTGAGACACTTGGAATGTTTTGCAGAATGGAATGAAAGTAATGATACCTAACTCTGATTGCGAGGGAAACATAGAGCCTGGAGCTGGTTGGGAGCAGCCAGCTTCAGACGCTGCAGCAAATTAGTGGCCTAGGAAGGGGCATGGGGTATCTTGTGACTCTGGATCCAGGGTGGGTCTTCTTCACACTTAATGTCATGGGGACTATGTGATGTATCTAATATCTGAGATCCACAGCCCAGGGAGAAGTGATCTGGTTTATGGTCCTTCTCTTCTCCCTCACTTACTTAGAAAGAGCTACAGAACTGCTGCATTTATTCTTACTTTTCTTCACAATCTTGCATGTGCAATGGCTAACCTGCACTGCAAGAAGATGCAGCTTATTTGCACAAAGTATCCAGCACATTTGAGTAAACAAAACCATTTTCTTACAGCTGGCTCTAAACAAAGAGGCATATCCTGCTTCCTCCTCCATCACCTCTCGCTATAGAGTAGGAACTGGTGGAGCACCAAAAAGAGAAAGTCCCTTGGCAATAATGTTAAAATATATAGATGTGGTTAGGAGCATCCCAAGAGCATATGGGTTTGTATTAATCAGTCTTAGAATTTGTTTCTTAATGGTGACTTCAGAAACATTGCCAATAAACCCCTGTTGTGGTTTAGTCCCAGTTGGCAACCAAGCCCCACCCAGATGCTTGCTCACTCCCCCCCTCCCAAGTGGGATGAGGGAGAGAATCAGAAGAGCAAAAGAAAGGGAAAACTCATGGGTTGAGATAAGAACAGTTTAATAATTGAAATAAAATAATACTAATAATATATTGTAATGAAAAGGAAAACAATGGGAGAGAGAGAGAGAAACAAAACCCAGGAAAAACAAGTGATACAACTGCTTACCACCTACCAAACGACCCCCAGCCTGTCCCCAAGCAACTTCCCCCAGCTTATAATACTGGGCATGACTCCATATGGTATGGAATAGCCCTTTGGCCAGTTTGGGTCAGCTGTCCTGGCTGTGCCCCCTCCCAGCTCCTTGTGCACCTGGCAGAGCATGGGAAGCTGAAAAAAGTCCTTGACTAGTGTAAGCACTGCTTAGCGACAACTAAAATATCAGTGTGTTATCAGCACTGTTCTCATACTAAGTCCAAAACACAGCACTATGCCAGCTACTAGGAAGAAAATGAATGCTGTCCCAGCTGAAACCAAGACAACCACGCATGACGTGATGCGTGTAGAGGCAGGTGAGGCCACATTTGGGTGTGGTGAGAAATCCCATGCATCTGCATTGCCTCCAGTCTGATCCCTCTAAACGCCATTCTTGTGGGGTCACTGGGACTTAATGCCTAGCTGGGGTCAAAGACAGCCCAGAGAAATTCTCCTATCTTGAATGCATCTGGTACTGTTTTAAGTTAAATATCTTGATATAAGTGATCTACTCTTAGAAACCTTTGGTGATCAGCTGTTTAGGGCACACCACACTTAGAAAGTTGCGCTCTGGAATATGTGCTCTTGCCAGTGTGCTGAGATTTGTGCCTAAAGGCATTTACCCTGGTATCTCCGAGTGGAGGAGCCCAGAGCTCCTGCCCAGTCCAAACTGGCCACTTTGCTCAGCCCTGAGCTGCTCTGGGCAGTTGACCAGCTGCCATATCTCTGCAGTCGCAGTCTCGTTAGCAGAAAAATAATAGCTACATATGCAGTAGAACAACAGTTCCCCACAGGCAGAGATCCAATTTCAAGAAGCTATTATGTTCCTATAGCCTCCTCTGTCTCCCAGTGCAATAAACCAGTTCCTGCCCCTGTCAGGCCTCACCTGTTTGCGGTGATACCTCCTTTCTTCCACCCACAGCCCTCACATCCCCTTGCTCCTGGCTGGCAGAAAGGCTGGATGCTGCAGCTGGTTCTGTGTTCTCCACCCTCACCAGCAGCAGGTCCAGCAGAGCAACTAAGCTTGCTAATTGCAAGCCACAACCTTTCCTACAGATACCAACTGGAGTCTTCTCCAGCCATCGATGTGCCTAAAGCTTCTAATACAAACAGGCGGGCAAAAGGAGCTAGGAAAAAAAAATAAAAATCATTTCCGTAGCTAATTGAAATGGAGAGGAAGGGAAGCAGTGCAAATCCAACTTGAAAGAGCAGCCTTTGCCTCTGATAGTCAACTGGGGAAAAATAACGTACCGGAGCATTCAAGAATATGAAACACAAGAAAATAAATGATGCTGACAGTCTGATCAAAGGGTTGCTGTACAAGAGAAAGCCTCTGTCAGTGCTGGTCCGGCCTCCATGTGCTTGGAGCTTTCCTTGCCCAATATGCTGAACAGCTACATGTAATGTAGGAGAAACTAACTAAATTTTGCTCGTGGGATCTGTTTGTGATGTAAAGTGCTTTCAGACTCCACAGTCCATTAAAACTACATTTATCAAAAGATGCAAAAGAGAGGGACAGGGTAATTTTGTCTCCAGTTCCTGAGTTCACATGGAGGCGAAGGATCTGAACACATAAGTACATGGAAAAGCTGACACATCAGTTGGATCTGATCTACACTGGGGCATTTACTGGCAAGACTGTTTGTGTAATGATACTGCTATAGATACTGCTCTCCTGTGGATATACTTATTCCGTAATAACAGATCCAAACCAATAACAACTTTCTGGAGTAAGAGTGCCCATCAGGTGATGGAGCTTACATGCCTGGAGTGGTACCACTGTTTGGAGTAAAAAGTTCTCTAGCAGGCTTGTATGTGTGTAGGGCAACTCCTAGATGTAAAACACAGTGGAAAAGATAAGTCTTTGCTAGGATAAAAAGTATACTCTGAAATTTACTAATCATACTAAACTCCCTCCCAAAGCAAGGCATCCTGCAGTGTGTACACCCCTTGGTGGGCTTAGATAAATAGCATGTGCATAGGAAGAGGGAGTTCCAGTGGGGCTTTACGACTTTTTCATTTATTTGTCACCAACCTGGATTAGGTATGTTTTTCCCAGAGAAAGCAAGGTCAAAGAGAGAACTGGTATTTTAGGAAGATGGTTCCTGTGCCCCAAATCCTTAGAACGCTTCTGCAAGGTAAGAGGGCCTAACTGTCATGGGAGCAGAGCCTGTCCATGCCAGTGGTCATTACTTAGCTAGGATGAAGGGCAGAAGATTACTCTAAACTGCATATTGCAGAATAGGAAGCTGTGAGAGAGCCCACGATGCCACCTTTGGAGAGAGCACAGTGCTGAGCCTCAGCAAAATAGAGCAAAAAACTCTGGGTAACAGCAGCTTTTCCATGCTTGAAACAGCTCTGGAGAGGCAGAGGGTTCCCAGTGGCTATGGTGGCAGCTGAATGAAATTGTCACTTGTGATAAGGCATCCTAAGAGCTGTGGAAAATCCTGGCTCTGTGCCCACTGGCACAGGTCCAAGTGATTTCACTGGAGCCAAGATTTTTATTCTGTATGTGAAATGAATTGCCAGGGTGAAGCTGCAAAAATAACGCCTGGTAATAAAATCTGCTTGCAGCAGTGCGCTTATGCGCCAGAGTCCTGCTGCGAGCAGGAGTGTTTGCGCTGGCTCTGAAGAACATCATGTTATTCTTGTAAGAGGGAGGATGGGTCAGGAAGTGCAAAGTGCCACTGAAGTCATCTAGGATGTCACATAACTGCCCATCTGTAGGCAAACTCACATTTTCCTGGGGGATTTTTTTGACCCACTTTTTTTGTTGTTTGCGAGCTTTCCCTGAATTCCTACCAACCTCAGGGACTATCCATCAATATCACCATAGCAACAAGAAGTCATTAATGGTATCCTGCCTATGGATAGAGTCTACACGGTGCTGAGCTGGGTGGTGAGCCATCACCATCAGCTTCAAGGAGAAAGGCGAGAGCTCAGTGTCTCCGTGGGATCAGTCCTCTCATTCTCCCTCTCCTACATCTCCCCAGAGAGGTCCTGCATTGCGTGGTGCCAATAAGGGACATGTTTCTCCCTTAGCAAGTTCTGTGCAGCGTGTGCTGTAGGGAACTGCTGCCAGGAAAAGATGGGGCTGGATTTGCTACGCAAGTAAGGATAAATGTGCCTCTCTGGGGTTTGTTTGCACGGGGCTGTGGCACTGAGAGACACTTTACATTGCAAATAAGCAACTTAGCCTGCAAACCTACAGGGAGTTCACAGCAAAGCAGGAGGCTCGGGGGCCAGGAAAGGGGAACGGCAGGCTAAACTGTGAGGAGAGTTAAAAGACATGTCATATAATTCTTCTAAATGGTAAAGGAAGGGAAATTCTCAGTAGGTGTAAATTAGCATTGACAAGCTATACTGATTTACACCCAGTTTATGGTTGGCCCTACAGTCTTACCAGCTGAAAAGCATCAGCATCTGAAAGAGAGGGGGTTGTTTAGAGAGGCCTGTGGGAGGAATTGGGGATTGAGGAGTTGAAAATACACAAAAAAAGAAGAAAAAATTCTCCTAGGTAGGTAGGAAAAAGCTTGTAATGTTCCCCCGTGCTGACGCAGAGGCAGAGTCTGGCCAGCTGCACCAGTTCCCTGTCAGGACTCTCACTGCCTGGCAGCAGGCAACATGTAGCGCTGGATCTTCTGAGAACAAATCCTTCAACTGAGACAGCTGACGGCTGCAGTCCTCCTAGATTTTCTGTAGCAGCATTGCTAAGTACCTCCACAGTTGGAGAAGTGGGAAGTGTGACTGCCCGTGGCTATCCACACCCTGGCCAGGACTGCTGACGCTACTGCCATCCAGATTTCCTCATACCGAACCTGCCTCCGCCAGCAATATGCCAAAGTGCCTGAGAGCTTTGGGATGTGACCAAACAAGGCGTAGGATGAGATCATCCATCTCCCTCACCCTCCTGAATGCTTGCTTCCTCCCACAGGCACCTCTGAGCTCACTGATGAGGCGTGTGTTGCTGACTTGGAAGGACTCTGCTCCTCCACCTTCCATTGGCTTTGGGGGGTGCTGGACTGGGTACCAGTGCAAAGTTGATGAACTGAGATCAATAGAGTTAGGTTGGGGGATTTTTTTCCCCACTAGTGAGATGAGGATCAGGGTTCAGATTGCCTTGTTGGAAAGACTAATGCAGTAGGCCACTAGTGCACTCAAAGTTTGAGGTTTATGGCTGTGCTGCAAAATACATCTTCCTGGTCAAAGGAAGGGAGCAGAAATTTTAGATTTACATCTTATTCTTAGAATTAATGTGTGATTTCTTTCTTCTGCCCTATGCATTTTAAGGATTGGGCTGGGACTTTTGGGGCAATGTTAGAACAAGGAATTAGGAATCCCTTCAGCAACCCTGATGGATCCAACTGTATAGGACTGGTTTTCTGTTGTCTTCCTGGGACAGGTGGAGGCAACATAACAGGACATGGGAAGAACTGTTTCTGTGTTCCCTGTTGGTCATATATTGCTAGTCCAGCCAGGAGTATTTCCATCTTGAAAAAATCCAGCACCATGACTCAGGCCCTGCACATCATGAGATTAAATCATGCGTTAAATGATGATGCTAAAAAAAAGCCTTTTTTTTTTTCTATTTAGTGTGACTTGCAAGGCTTTTTACCTCTTTCTTGCCAGAGAGTGAGTGAAAACTGTGAGTTGAAAAGCCAGTCTTCAGTGCACACTGCAAGAAAACATTGAGCTCGGTGCTTAGGTGAAGGCGCTGTTGATCCTCATCACGTGCTGCAAGGGGAAGGGAGTGGCCAGCTCTTTTCCTGCTGCTGACTTGATTTACTTCTGTCTCTCAGTTCTCATGTTCACCTAACTCAGCATGTCCCTTGATTTTTTTTTTTTTGCACTGTCCCCTCTGTCTTCATAAAACACAGGCAGAGGATCAAGACATTTTTAGGTAAGCTGAGATGTAGTTCGCCTCCTCATCAGCTGCTGGCTGCATGTGTGCTCTATCTGTGTTTGCTCTTTCCAAAACTACCTGCTGCTGATGGCTGCTGGAGACAGGCCTCTAGTCTGGCAGTTCTAGGCTGGCTCACAAAGGCATGTCTAGCAATCAACTGAGCATTGTTGGGGTTGTCCTGGGGTGCACCTTTTGTCAGCTGGAAGCCAGAGGAGAACAGTCTGGAGCTGGCACTGGGAAGTTATAATTGATGTTGGACCCTTTGCTGGGGCTGCCTTGACCTTTTCTGCCCCCCCCTGCCCTGAGGAATAATAAATTCACTTGTAGCCATATTGTGACCATTTTCTGCAGTTAGTGCTGATATCCATGTAGAGTAGGAATTTGGAGGAGGTGCAGAAGTGTCACGCTGTAAAGCGGGGTCACATATGGTTTTGTATTTCCCAGATCTCACAGGGGGCTGGATAGGTTTTCCTGGCTCAGGTTTGCCTCCGAGAACTGTGTGTCTGAGTCAGGGAGCTTACATCCAGATATCAAGCAGGATTGGAGGCTGTGCTCAGCTCACGTCTGTTCCTCACGAGGCTAATAGTGCTTGCTGTGTGTGTATGCCAGGACCAAGGTGGGTGGTGGGCAAGATCTGCTCTGCATGACCCAAAGGCATGGGAATGCTTGGTTCATGGTGTGTACACTTGGTCCCAAACACCAGCTAACTCAGGCTAAGCATTGGCTCTGCTTGGTTATAATCCCCATGGGCTCTTTCTCCAGCTGTAAGAGAGGAGCAGAGTGGCTAACAGTGTTACAGAGAAGTTCAGGATCTATCAGATGCACCCTGCAGGTTCTGTGTGTGATCTGTCCCAGGAGAGGACTTTATTGCAAATAGAACTTTTCTTCCTGCTGAGAAGGAGTCATACAAAGGAGCTTTGTGGCCAACCAGGGTGTTGACTCACTGAAAGCTTGGCAGGTGATGGATGATGCTATCTCTTGGGGAGCTTCACGGCCAATGCTGCCAAGCAGCTCCAGCTGGGGCACATGATGGAGGTATCACACTGATGTCTCCAGGAGCATTTGTTACAGTAACTAACATACTCAGCCTTCCTTTGCTGCAAGGTCAATGCTCTCAAGCTCCATTCCCTGTTCTGCATTGTCAGCAGGACTGTTGGAGCAATATTGTCTGAGAGGTTGAGTGGTGAATTGGTGAAAGAAAAAGTGGTACCCTTTCCCAAAGCAAGGGATCAAGAGGGAACGCAAGTCACCTTGAAAGTATGCTGCACTGGAATGCCTGCCCTTAGAGGTAGGCTGGAAGTACCATGTCATCACAGCCTTTCTGAAGTAGGAACACAAGGAGAAAACCATGCTGTGACACAAGAAGGAGAAGCTGCTCAGACTTAGAGAGCAGCCAGAAAAATTCATCAAAAGCACTGTTGACAAGCGCACAGATGTGCAGAGCAGTAGGGCTTCTCAGGTGAAACCTTTCATGTCAATAAAGCAAAGTTCCCAAACAGCTTAAAAACCCCACAGAAAGGGAGCTAAGAATGCTTAAGACCTTCAAATGATTCCATAAAAATCTGAGATTTGCTTTTCCATTGCCTTGAGACTATTTAAGAGCCAATCTGACCAAAATAGAAGCTCATGTAAAGTTACAGTGATTCCTACACTCTTCCTGGTGGAACTGTGTATACCATAGCAGGATGTTCCCATAATGATCAACAGATAATGTGGACAGATTCTTCTCCGGCACATGTGGCTGGCATATGTATACCTTTGGGCTGCTCTGATCAGCCAGCCCTGACCATGGCCAAAAGCAGTTATTTTTCTAGAGGCAATGGTAATGGTGGTGATGCTTCAGAAGTCGTACCTGTTAAACAGCAGCCACAGATGGGCTGTGTAAACTGGTGTTGAATGCAGTGGGATGGAGGAAGAGTTGGGGAAGCAGAAAAAAAAACAATGAGGAGATGTGAAAGGAGGAAAACGGTTAGACAATATCATGTGACAAGGCAAGCAGTTCATTGCATAGCAGAAATTTAATGCCATTGCCTGTGCTCTTGGCAACCCCCTAAACCCTGGGGTGCACTGGATCTTCAGAGGTTCAAGAGAGACTTTGTTCCCCATGCCAGGCTGTCTCTGAGATGACACGGTCCATGCTTATGATTAAGCTGAGAACACAAGGACTGTAAATACGGTGAGCAGACTGCAGAGGTTATGGTTTTCTCTGTATTACCTAGTTTTGAAACCAAGATGGCTGCTGTTCTTCTTGTTAGCAGTCCTGATTTGTGCAATGGAGCAGACAATGAAAGCAGTGATAATACTGTAAACTCAGGGAAAGTTATGCTCAGCTGTTTACCCTAGGAAGGAAAAGAAACCCAGGAAACTGTACTGGTTTAGATAACTGCTGTGGCTGTGCCTCTCCTGCTGCAATTAACAGCCACTATATAAGCCCCGTTCCTGTTTCAGCTGCTAGAACAAACAGAAAAACCCAAGAAATACAACTGCAGTCACCTAATTGTCCTACTGTGTCAACTAGTTCCTGCAGCACAGCTTTAGTTAAGTGAACAGCTAAGAAAACAAATACAGCCAAGGCACCTTTATTTTTCTTGTTAACCTTTAACTTGAAAAAATAGATGTATCTGGCATCCTTTCCCTTGAGATTGCTGGTGTTCTGCTAAGCAGATGAAGTGAAGTGATGTGCATGACACGGCAGTAGACAGATCATGCTGTGTCTATGAGATTTGCGGTATCAGATAGATAGCAAGAAACTCACAGCTTGCTAAAATCCTTTGTACAGTTCTTTGAAATGTGCCTTTTACATCCTTCTAGCTGGTTAGATCTCTGAAATAAAAGGGAGACTGTACTCCAGAATAAACCAACCTCTGTTCAGTGGTGCAATTTGCAAAACCCAATGCAGAGAAATTAGAATAAGACCTGAAGGTTAGTTTAATCTCTTATTTCAAGATGGAGTACGGTGACTCCGGTTACTCCCCTCCCCTGAAAGTAGGAGTTTGGTGTGATGGCCATGACTCAGAAGTTAATTTGCTGATGACGGTGAAGTTGTAAATGTGGAGAGTGGAAAATGTACCAGACTCACTTGATCTCTCTGATCAAGGCAGGAGAGGCCAGACAATAGCAAGCTGCTCTCCGCCATCTCATGGAACAACCTTCCCTGCTTGACAAGTCGATTGAGCAAATCTTCCTGCAGTGGACTCTGCGAAGCAGCACTAGCAAACCTACTCAGCCCTGCCAGATTTGGTAGCCTCTTTTTCTGAGGCCTTGTGAGGCTCTGTGGTCCTCTGTCCTGATGTCCCTGGAGTGCTTGGACATGGCTGGTCCACTCCACGGTGCTTTTCACCAGCACTGAACAACTTATCCTGTGCTTGCCTGCTTCATCCTCCTGACACTTTGTCTGTTGCTTTGCTGGGAAGGTCAGCCAGGCAGAACAGTTCTTATGTGTATGGGAAGGAATAATTTATCCTTCAAGCTTTAATCCTTGAGAAATAAATTCTTTGGGGGGATTTTGCAGGAAAATGAAGGTTAGTGGCAAGTGTCCAAGCAGGCGCTTATCAGAGTAGTGGAGAAGTTGATTAAACAGAATCACATGGTAGAAAATAAGCTGAGCACACGATGCCTTTAGTCTTATGCTCACTTAAGGCATGAGGCTCATAAGCACCAGGAGCTTTTCAGTTCCTGAGCCAGGGAACAGGCAAATGTTGCACAGACAGCATGATCAACGAGCAATGATGTTCCATTCCCATAGCGGCAGCCAACATTAAGCTCCTTTTTGCTCTTTGGCCTGCAATAAGCCAGCATTGGCCTGGAGGATTGCTGGACTAGAATAAACCTTTGGGGAAGTGTGGACAGGACTGCCTGGAAGTACCCAGGTGGGTAAATGAAGGAGTGCAGCATGAACCCGCAGTGCTCCTGTGCGCCAGGGACCAACAGAGAACTGACAAGTCACTGCTTGCTTTAACTGGAAGAGAACACAGAGTGAGTTAGGACTGCTGTGTACCTTTTGGAGAGGGTAAGTTAGGACCCTGGGTCGGGTCACCATATTAGAGATCAGCATTTACTTCTCTCCATTGCCTCACACTTCTGTGGCATTTGCTAATTTCCATACCTGGAACACCTGCTGTAGCTATAGACTGTAGTTATAGCTCTGAGGTGGTGGGAGGACAAACTCTTTCATGTTGCTGTAGCTCCCAGTGTTTCTTTGATGGTGACTGTGTAAGACTGCAGCTAAATACTCTGTATGTACAGTAAGCCTGCAAGGATGTGGTGAATGATCATCTTTAGCATATGAGCCATAAGCATATTACCTCAGACTTTTTTTTTTCTGTCTTCATCTCATGCTTTTCTCCAGCAGAGTGCCTAGAATATGCTTGTGGTCATATAACTTTAAAGCTGAGTGTGTAGACACATGCTTTACATTGTAGTGGTGTCACTGACCTGACAAACGCAGGCATCTGAGCTGGAACTGTGATGCTGTTGCTGTGTGCCATGAGGAATGGATCACAAGAACGGGAAGGAGGGAGAAGGGCTCAGTGTTTCCTGGTTACAGGCCAGGTCAGAATTACTTGGTGTTTTAGAGAGACCCCTGCTTTCTTCGTGCTCCAAGCATCCCTGGGCAGCGGTGGAAGCAGGCTGTGCCTCAGGACAGCCGGTCCCCCTACACAGGTCATGATTCGGCAGCAGTTGGCCTGTGTGATCAGTGAAATTAAGCTTTGCTACCTGGCATACTGTGCACAGCCCTCAGGGTAGTGACATGGGGGGAACAGGGAAGATTAGAAGAGTTCAGTAGCAAAGAGATGATCCTTTCAAGGATGAAGTAACAGGGAAGAAAGGTGTTCCTGTCCAAGCTGATGTAATGAGATCTCCACAGCTGCCTTGCAGGTGCGAGGCAAAACAGAGCTCACTGATTTCTGAGGCTCCCCCTCACTGCAGTCAGGGCACTGAACCCCCTTGCACGCCCAGCTGTGAGCTACATCCATGTGCACCTTTGCTCTGAGCTCTCCTGAAAGTATCAAAGGGACCTCCCGTGTCTTAGAGCAAAACGTCACTTTTTAGAGAAAGAAAATTGAGCTCTGATGGGTGATAAAGATTAAAATAAATTATCTGGAAACAAAATTCCCCTCTTCCTCCACTTAATCCAGTAATTTTTGGTGCCTGCCTACATGTCAGCAAACTCTGCACAGCCTCCTCTGGAAAGTCTCTGACTCCTGCCGTCTCTCACAGCCGACTCTGGCTGTTCTCTGCCTTCTCTGGGTCCTCCACTCTGCAAACCTGCCTCTGCTGTCCCTCTCAGTCCCTCACACTCTGCCTGCCCCGCACTGCCTGCAGAAGGTTTCTCCCGGCTGCTTCTTCCCTGAAAGCTACTTTTGCTGGCCCACGCACATCTTCTGGAAAATCCTGCCCTTGGCAAAGCAGCAGCAGGTTCCTGCTGCCTGGCAGTGCTCACGAGCACTGGCGCTTTCTACACCTGCAGGGGAAATCTGCCTCTGCTCTCCTGCAGGGCAAAGGGGTACCTTCTTCTGCCAGCGGGTTTGAGGCATTCCCCCGCGTAACGGAGGGACACAAACCGCCCCTGCCACGGTCTGTGCCACGCACCTGAGCAGGCAGGGGCCTGCGGCCACCCGTGCCTGGTGTCACTGCAGCTGCCCTGCAGCCCAAAGAGCGGTCAGCACTCTGGACCCCGGCAGTAGGTTTCCACCTGAAGACAGACCATGAGGACACAAGTCGGTTGTATTTTCAGTGCTGCCCTGTCTGTGGGTGAAGGGAGCAGCCACAGACAGTTCCCACCCCATCGTTTCTGTGCCTCTGCTTCCTTGCTCTTCTCGTGACTGCTTCTCCCTTCGCCTGCGCACTTTCTTCGCTGGCTGGCTCGCTCTCACACACACACACAGAGCACTTGCCAAGCAAGCGTGTAGCCCAGGAACCTGCCTCACCTGGGCCATGGTTTCTTTTCAGGCCTTACTGTATGAAACTCCTTGCCTTGGGCAAGGACCGTTTTGTTCTCAACTCTCACTACAGCAAGGGTTGTTTTCTCTTTCGACTTGGTCTGAAAGCAGAGTGCAGAAAGTACATGGTGGCTTTTAGTCCCGTGGCTGTGACCAGATCACAGACCAGCCTGACAGGCCATGGCATCTCTCATTAACAGCACTTTCTCACAGGAGCCCTTCGGCGCTACCAGGAGCCCTGTTCCCTACTCAGTGACTGGCTCTCACATCATCTCATTCTCTCTTTCTTGACAGATCATGTTATAACCTATGATCACAGAAAGTCCTGATCCTCACGTTTCTCTGCTGTCACCTGTGGGCTCCTCCAGAGCCGTGAAGAAGGGGGAACTCCAGCCCCACCATGAGAAGACTGGGTGAGAAGTGCCTATGACATCTTGGGGAACAGCCACACCTTGAAAGCTAGTTTTAATTTTTATTTTTAGCAATTATGACAGACTGAAATAATGTTCTCCATTTAGTGGTGATCCACAGGAGCAGCTCTGCCTTCCCTCTCTGGGATTAGGTTAGAGATAGTTTCATTAATGCAAGGAAAGTATGTTAATTTGAACCACTCTAAGCGAGGGGTGAATCGAGCTGCTGGCAAGTTACCAAGATTGGCTTCCTGGCAATACACTGCCTCAGACTTCTCCTTAGATGGACGATGTCTGTTGGTGCCTCACACGATTAGATGCCTGAGGTGTCTTAGCCTTCAGGGAGTAACAAGCCTCTTCATTCCTCTCCTGGTCAAGGTGGCTGTGCTTCCTGAATGGTTGGCAGTGTGCAGAGAACCCAGCTGCACTACAAAGCAGTCTGGGCAGTAACTTACATGGTCCTGTCTTGCTTGGCCAAGACCTCTTCCTGGGTGGTCAACCTGATTGGTTCTTGCCTGGCTGTTAGAGACTGATGCCCCACCATCCCAGCTCTAAGTTGCCCATGCAAATCTCAGGCTAACCCCATATCCCCTGCCCAGTCTTGTTCTCCTTTACGTATGGCACTCACTTGTTCCTTTTCCCTCTAGTTGCCAAGGGAGGGAGTGGACAGGGCTCTAGCAGACACTGATGTCTTGTGTGGCAAGTCCATTCTCTCTTGCTGGCAAGTCCATGAGGCCTAAATCCTTAAGAGAAATTTGTAGTCTCTCCGTTCAATGTAAGGAGGCACCTTCCACTTCTAAGGATGACTTAGACCTACATCCTGCTGGCCCAAACTGAAGTTTTGGGATTTAATTCTCCACATTGCTCTGAACATGTGGTTTAGTCACTTAGGTTCCTGGGCACTATGATGCTGAACACAGGTCGTAGGAACAGCCATGGAAAACACACCTTCTCTTTCTGGGCCTCCGCTGAGCTGTCATGGGGGGGGGGATCATTTGAGCCTGTTGCTAAGGGGTCAGGAGGGTGCATTTATGAAAGACTGTGAGGTACCTTTGTCTCTGCACTGGAAAGGCCTTGGAAATGCTTGGCCACCAGTCACTAAACCAAATGCATCTTCCCTGTGAAGGGTAAATCAGAGCATTAAGGGTCTGCAGTGTGGCTCTCAAGGACAAAACCACGACCAGTCAGCCTTCTGCTTCCTCCTTGCTACTTGAGCCTTCCAGGAGACCACACTGTCATGTCATCCTTTCCCACCCCCAGCCTCCTCCTTAACCCCCACACTCTTGTCTGCACCCCATTTGAGGGAAAGAACCTCACTATCTCTTGTAAACCTCCCATCTCCTTAGTGCTGCTGTGTGAGTAAGCTGAGCTTGCAGCAAGCCCTTTTGAGCATTTGTCACTAGAGTTGAGCAGTGTTATCGTGAGGGATTGCTAAGGGTAGGTAGGATAAACTTCTCCAAATTCTGATGGGTAGTGTAAGGCCACTGTTGGCTTGGCTAGAGGTGGAAAAGATTTCCTGCCCCAAGCCTTGTGGCTCATCTCCTAGTTATGCTTCTCTGTTTCAACCCAAGCTGTTGGTGTTTGGCTTCTGTGTTCCCTGGAAGCAGACCTGCTGTTGCATCCTGTGAGTCATCACCAGGCTGCTTCAGTAACTCATCTTTCCTTCCATTCACAGGTCTTCTACGCATGGCGACTCAACCCATGTGAGAGCTCTCTTATGTGAGTACCCAGCAGCACACTTTGCTGTCTGTGGTTTGTGGACATCTTAGACTGGCATCTAAGCGACACCTCAGCTCCCTCCTCTCCCCCTAGACGCCACTGTCTTAGAGCCTCCATGTGCATTTGCTATGACATACATCAATGTTGATGAGAGACAGGAACACTGCCGGGTGATCTTGAGCTGCCAAAATAATCAGCTCTATGCACAACATGGCTTAAAGGATTTTTCGGTTAGCAGCATGCATCCACTAAAGAACCTAGACACTCATATTTTTTCTGGGGACTTCCACACTCTAGACTCCTGCCACACTGGCAAGGCACCTTTGGCCAGTCCTGTGGCAAACCGGATGTACCGGAGCGTGGAGAACCTTCACTGGGCAACAGTTGCTGACTCTGACCTTTATTCTCACTGTCGGAGCCTGGATAACGAGATCATCTTTCGCTATAGAGGCACCAGTCAGTGGACAGAAGGCTGTGTGGATGTGGCCCCACTACAGAGCACATCGGACTCTTTGAGAAACCTTTCTTTCCATGCTAAACAGACGTCTCGGTCAGCACAGAATGTGCTCCTCCCTCCCTTTGCCAAAGTGCCTCAGTGGCTTTTCCCTTCTGCAGAGGAAAGAGCCATACACGGGGATGCCAAAAAAGAGTTGAAGGAGAAGCTGAGGCTGCACAGCAGTAAGGTGGCAGAGCCCTGCAAGCCAGTGCGTCCACAGGCGGCCCTGCCTGACATGATGGCCCAGGAGTTTTTTGAATGCCAGGTGTGTCGGCAGTACAAGAACGGTTGTGCTGTCAACTGCTGCATGGTTTTGGTGGAACACACTGCTCTCGGGCACAGCCTCACAGGGAGGCAGAGACTGTGTTTTGCGCACAGGATCATCAGTCCAGAAGACATCAAGCAGGAGGCTCAGAGGAGGCTTCAGCTCCGAAGGCAGAATAGCTCCCCCGATTTGCCCCTTCAGCGTGCTGGGGAAAGCCATGAGATGGCCAAATCCAGAACAGCAGAAATCCTGGAACAGTATAGTGGGGAAACAGATGTCAAAGCCACATTGGGACAGAGCAAGAAGGGCCGCTGCAAAGGGAGACTCTACATACCCACCTTTGAGGAATTCAAGCAAATGAGAAGTAAGGAGGCAAATTTATCTGCCAGCAGCAGTGGGCCAACAGAGTGCTTGAGTAAGGGTCTGCCTGCAAACCAGACCCTAGAGGAAGAGAACAATAAGAATGTCTGTCCAGAAGCTCTGGGCACCAAAGCTGGGAATGAAGCCCCTGTCACAGTAGAGGAGGATGATGATGTGTTCCATGAAAACCACACCTCTGCTGACTTTTCCCAATATCCAGCCACATGGGATGGTTTCAGAATGATCAGCCCTGAGGTGAAGGACAGAACCTTCCAGATCTCCAGCCCTGATAGATCCCCAGTCCCCATTTGCTCTAGCCCTATTCCACGATCACCTTTGCAGGCAGAAGCAATACACAGAGCTGGGCAGGAGATCTTCAGTGATGAGCAGCAGAAAGGAGAGACAAGACAATTAAATGATGTCCTCCACCTTGCAGGGCAGTCGCTGGCTTCTGAAGCTCAGTCCTCTTGCTGTTCATCGCTGCTGTTAGAAGCCACAGACTTATCCAGCTATGGAGCTAAACTACAGAAAATGAAGGATGAATTCATAGGTTCAGCCTTGGAACTTATTAAGAAAAGGTAACATGCTCTGTGGGGTCACCTGAAAGAAGTTCCCTTGTTAATGATCTGGTCTCTCTCCTGATGTGTACATTTAATTTCCATAGCATAAATACACTGTTGGCCGAGCCTTTCTTCTTAGGGTCTCTGATAGCCACACTGACATGCCTTTAAGCTGTTAAGCTTAAACTCCATCTTTGTGTGGGATTAAACATTGAAAAGCATTTTCATCTAGACTTTGCCTTTTTGTACACCTTAATCCTGTCCAGACAGCAGTCAGTAGTAGTCCTGACACCCAACGTCCCATCCATTTTATTTCTGTAAGAAATTGTTGAAAGGTTTTTTGTTTTGTTTTGTTTTTTTGTAATATCTGTTAAAAGTAGAGGACAGCAGAGGGATACAAAGTCTTAATGTGATTCCTTTGAAAGAAGATGTAGTCTGTCCCACCATTGCAGGACATGAATTTAGGTAGTATGACATGCAGCAATAAGTGCTTTCACTTGCTGCCTGTATGTAGTGAACTGGCAAACAAATGAGAGCAAGATGGCTGCTACGAGTCTTTAACCACTCTCTGGAGACCAGCACCGGCAGCAGGTGAAAGTACTTGCAAATACTGTCCTTCTGCCAACTCAGACAGTGTAAGCAGTGACAGAAAATACTTGCGTAAAGCCTTCCTCCCTTTTCTCCAACCAGGGTTTTCCCCTTCTCTGGGTAAGACGTTCACAAGGGCTGCTTTCTCTGTCCTGGTTTTGGACACTGCAGTCCTGTTACCTCCCTCCTGCCAAAGAAATGGGGATCCTTTTCTTTGCAAGCAGGTGGCCCAACAGGAACCAGCAAAGCTCTGGAAGCTAGGAATTTGGAGCAGTTTTCACTGTCTTACCACTAGATAAGGCTCATGGGAAAAGGAGGTGAATTACGTTTGACTCGGTTCCTGGCTGCTTCTGACATCCACAGATGCGGTGTGTGAAATGCCAGGGCATCAACCTTGTACACTGACTTGGTATTTCCGGAATGCTAGAGCTCTGAGACTGGACTCAGATTTTAGAGGAGATGATAGTGACTTCTGCACTGGAAGCTGAAGCTCCCCATGTAGACAGAGCCAGAGTGACAAGCAGAAATACTTCTGCAGCTTTATAATCCAAAGGGAAGTAGGTGGTGTGAGAGCCCTAAATGCTTCCTTCATCTGTGTGCTTTTGTTCTAGAGTATGAAAACCCAATGAAGAAACAGATAAGAAAGTTATGGTATGCACACATTTTGAGTAGGCTATTTTTATCATTGATGTGAAATGAAATGCACAGAATGGCATAAGCCAAGAGTAAGAGCATAAGAACAGCTGGTTTTGGGCAGATCAAAGGTTTGACTAGTATCTGCAGCCCGAGGTGCATGCATAGCAAAGTATACAGGAGCTGGGTAGTACATATGATCTTTCTTCCTACTACTCTCCCAGCAGCCAAGCACTTTCTGCCCAGGGCCTTTATGGTTTCAGTGTGGTTTCTGTGCTTTTAATGTTCACAGTGGTTTTTATTTCTGACTGTGTTCAGTCTCCCTCATTGGGTTTGTTAAAATATATGAGGTGATTTTAATAACACTAAAATGGTAAGTGATCTAAAAATGAGAATGACAGTGGTTCCAGTATTAGAGAGGTTGTTTCATGTGAAGGACCCACCCTGGCCTGTTTATTTTCCATAGTAGTAACAATTAATGGTAAAGGTTGTCGTTTCTTCAGGACAGCAGGAGGAAGACAAATCTGTCGGCAGTGCCAAAGTACTGGTTACTGGGAAACTCTAGTTTCCTTTATCTGGAAATTTCTCAATTTTCCATCATTTTCACCCAAGACTGTAAAGTGCCTGAATATTCATTTATAACTCAAGTTGATTCTCAGTGCAGAGGTGGGAGACTTTTTATCTTGATGTTTTGGGTCCTAAATTATGATCACTGGCATTCAGACCACATTTTTTCTGTCTCAAATGGAATGAGCTGAAAGCTGGGGATGTGATCCCATTTCCACAGATACCAAGCTCAGCAAGCCTTTGATAGAGATGTTGTGATGGAGCATCAGACAGTAAAATAGCTGAAATTGTCTTCTCTTTCTAGTGTTTCTGTGTAAGTGTTAACACTTTTACAAAGCAGTTTGGTTTGGTAAGTTAATTGCCTCCCTAGTAATATATAGTTAATTACTTGAGTCATTTGCATGGCTTAATATTTTGTCAGTGAAGGTTTGATTTTCAGCTTCATAATTATGGTGGCTTTAGCCCCCTCATAGGTCAGTGGATACCTTTAACTTAGGTGTAGTCCTGGCAGGGAAGGGATCTTGAGATCTAGGTGGAAATCCTGTATGCATTTCAATACATAGTCTACTTTCTGAACTTAAGCAGAGAATTGTTCAGGATAAGGACACGTAAGGACATGGGGTTCCTTTCTATGAAATGGGGAACAAGGAGACAACAAAAACCTGCACAAGGAAGCAAAGGATAAGACTAAGAAAGGAGGCTTCCCAAAAAGAGTGATGGGATGTGTTTGGGATGACACTGGGATAGTGGGTACAATAACAGCTTCCCACAGAAGAGGACTCCCAAATCTGGAAGGCAGGAGCTAGCAGGGAAGGAGCAGACAAAAATGTTTCCATTAGTCAGAAAGAGTCAGGAACATGTGGAAAGGGCTGAGAACTGCTGGCCTGGGCAATGATACAACCATGAAGAATCCCATAGAGACTGTGAAGGAAAGCAGATGCATTTCCAGTTGTACACCACACGCCCAGTGCCTCTGCTTCCATGAGATTCGGAGATGATGGCCCAGAGGTTTAAAAGGACATTCAGAAAGAACCTGTGCTGGCCCAAGAGTATCATCTGTCTTGGAGAGAACAGGGAAAACTGACACCAACCCTAGGCAGAAAACTCCTATCCCAGTAAGTGATTTGATCCCACTCAAGGCAACATGCCTTGTCATCCCTTCTGCAGCTCTGCATGAGAGCAGAGGGGACTGCTTTGAGTAGGCATTGGTGTTGGCAGCCCAGGTCTCTGCCAGGGGGAGGGAACCGGAGGAGGGGACAATATCCCTTTTTCTTGGCAGTGTCCCCTCTTCCTCCTAAGCCAGGGGCAAAGGTGAAAGGAGCAGCCCTAAGTTTTGGTTCTACAAAACTGCTTGCATCCTCCCTGGTTTGTCTACATCCCTCTGATCACACTGGTGGTGCAGTGCACAGTGACTGCTCTGTGGAGCAGCACTTACCCCCATACAGCATGGCCAGTACCTCATGGAGGTACATCCCATCCCGCAGGAGGGATCTAATCACAACTAGAAGTAGAGCAGTCAAACCAGGGATGAAGATACCTCCTTTCACACAATGTTAGCTCTGCATCATTGCCTTTCTTACCTCTAGCTGACCAACCATGGGGTGGGTTGAATTTCTCAGCCTCCAGTCACACTTCCTTAGCTCAGCTCTCTGGGTAGTATTGGTTCTCATTCCCACTGCAGGTCACATCTGGAGATGTTTTAAAAATATCCCTGTTGGGTTATGGAAACCACAATAAGCAATGGCATCTGGTCCACAGACCTTATCAGCAGAGAGCTGCTGTCAGCTTCATTTAGAGGAGCAGTAATACTCTGGAATGCTTTCCATGTTTAAGTGGGTGATCTTGAAACACTGTAAAAATGACAAATGAAAGCTCAGCTTCTCTCTGAGAGTATGGTCTGTATGGTGAGAGGTGGTGTGATCAAGAGGAGAAGGTAATGTTCCAGTTCTGAGCTCTGCTACTGACCTTGGACACATCCTGTTGCCTGTCTGTGCCTCAGCATGTTTCAGCCAGAAGCTGTTTGAGCAGGAGCAGCTTTTGGAAATGGTGGTTTTCTGGCAGTGGCAGGTCCTCTTCAAGAGCTTTCTTGCTGCTTAGCCTCTGTGTTCCCTCCCACAGGTATGCCCAGCTGAACTGCTCATACTTTATCCAACTCAGTGAAACACTGAAGAAATTATCTAGCTGGGAATATCCAAAGGAGGATATTTTTTTAAACCCAGATCATTTCAAAACGGATTTTAGATCATGGCCACACAGTTACACTGGACTGGCTGAAGGAGTGGTTCCCCAAATGTGGCTGGGGATGGGAGGGAGGAAGGAGACAGGAACCTCTCAAGCCAGACCGGGCCAGGACAGTACCATGGTGGCACCACAGCCTTGCTTTGTGCCTGCGCTGTTCTTACTGCAAGCCTGTGAGTGGAATAGCGCATTCTGTACTACAGAGTGCTCCGAGACAGCACTGATGGTATCCCCTTTCTCCAGGCTGGGGAAAAGAGGCCTGGAGGGGTGAAGCGATGCTTCCAAATCCACACGGCAGGGAGTTAGAACAGCAAAAAGTAGAAGCCAGGAACCTGCTGTTAGCACTGTGCCATTGTTGCGCAGCTGCTGCTAAACATTTTAAGTTGGTAAATCCTCTGGTAGTGTCATCTGGGACCTGGAAGCGTAAATGGAGGAAGATGAAAAAGCATCTGCTGGAAAGTTGCAAACCAACTTTTCTGGCCTGACAACAGAGCCAGTTTGTGTTCTGGGAGATTTGTTCCCTCTTCAGTGATTTCAGTATTGGCTGATGATTTATTATCGGAGCCAACCGTCATTCATTGTAAGGAAAATGCCCATCTGTCTCATGTGTTTGCTTGTAGTGTTGGACTTGCACATTAGCAGTATGACCTACCAGCATAAGTTCACAAGTGAAGCCTTTAAGAAGAAGCAGATTTTTGTCATGGGAGGCTTTTGTTAAGCAGAAAATACAAGCATAACCTGAAATATGTTCCAGACACAGGCTTCTTCTATGTACAAACATCCATATCCAGTCCTGACAACCTTTCTTTTTAAAGAAATACAAGCCCATAAAAATTAAGTAAACCCAAAATGAAAAAATTAATAATCTTCCAAGCAGGCTTCATTATGCATGGAAATAAGGTGTCTTAGAGAGTCGCTTAAAAAAAATGTATCACAAGTAGTATCACACACTACAGCCTGTCAACTACTCTGTCAAATCAGTGGTTTTGCACCAGACTATGTCCGTCTGGAGAGGTGGTGTTTTCTACAGAGAGGGAAACGTGGGATTGCAATGGGCTGCCTGTAGTAGCCAGGCCAGGCCCTTGTTAGCACCAGCCAGCCATGAATAAGAGCATCCCAGAATTGCCAAGTGAGAACAACAGACTCTGCCAATCTTTTCAGGACTCTTAAATGCACCAAAAGGCTTGATCCTGAGTTCACTGAAAGCAGAGAGAATCTTTCCAGGGGTTTCAGTGGGCTTGGGATCATATGAGATGAAAAACAGAGGGAAAGCTCCTTCAATCCTCTAATCTCTTCAAAGTATTATGGTTTCTGGCAGGTGATTCTCTTCCAGATGAGCAATGTGGTTTCTGTGTTGACAACATCTCTTTAAATAGCAGCAAATATGGATATGGCCTACTTAGAAAGAGGTTTTTCTGGTCCCCATGGGAGAACCTCATGTTTTACGGACACAAAAATACCCTGTGAACACCCGAGACTTGATATCCCAGCCTGATGCTGGCATGAGTACAATTACTCAATTTTCATGGCTATAATTGAGCTGTGTTTAGAGCCGCTGAAACACATGCACAGCCATCCATGCCAACCAGTCAAGATTCCTGCCTGCACTTTCCCTGAACTGTTGCGGCTGGTTGTTTGAACCTGGGCTTGCTGCTCAGTCTCATCTGCGTCAGGAACACCAGGTGAACTGCATATGTGATGTTCATCAGAGTCTGCTTCTTTCCCTGCAGCTGCAATGCTGAGACTGCTGCCAAATCTCCCTCCAAGGGACAGTGTGATCTGAGGAAAGCTGATATCCCACCTCCAGAGGACAGTCAGCAGCCCACAGCGATGTCCATGGCAACAGAGACCTGGGAGGACAAGCCAAGCAATGAGACATCCAGCGACACTCCACCTGCAGGGAATGTAAGGGAGAGGAATTCCCCTCTCATCTTGGGCATGTGTTCAAGATTTTTTACCTCGTCAGAAGCTCTAAAGGATCCGTTCACTGTAGGAACTGGGCAGGCTGGGAGCCTGGGATCTGAAATCACACCAAGTCCCATGGGCAATTAAACTCTGTTAGAAACATTTCTTGTGCCTTTTCTATTGCAGTTACTGAAACAGGAGTCAGTTTTGTGCCCCTGCCTATCTGCTGCTGCATCTCTTGCAGGGAGTTCAGCAATAACCCCTTCATGGCTTTCAGTGTGCCATCAGCCCCTCAGTGCTGGACTCCCTCCTAGTCCCAACTTGGTCAAACTGCTAATGTAGGTAAGACATAGAAGGTGGAGTTCCTGACCCTGCACTGCTGAAACGTTCACAGAACAGAGGCAAGCTAGCTCAGATCCCTGGAGGACAGGCTCAGCCCCCTGCTTTAGGCCCTTAGCCAGGGCTATGCTGTTGACTTCGTCAATGGTTATTTGACAGCTGTGATCCAGCCACCACGGAGCCACTGCATTCAGAGCTACACAACAGCAAAGGGAGAGGGGTCCTTGCTGTTGGGACTAAGCAAGACAGAGGGACCCGGGGGGACAGATTTCCTAATGATCATGTAGTAGACCTGCATTTACAATCCCACTGCTGATGAGTTTCCTTTTCTCTCCTGTGGCAACTAACGTCCAGTGCCTGCAAACCAGGCGCTGCTTTGACCACCGCCTTGCTCCAAACCTACTTGCCTTTCTTGCAGACCCCCAGTCCCGGCTGCCGCCGATCCAGCTCTGACATCGTCCATGAGAGCACGGATGGTGCCAAGGCCCAGCGGGAGTGCCGGCTGCGGCCACACTTCAGCGACCCTATGCCGACAGACTCAGTGAAGAGGAAGCAGCTGGAGCTGAAGATTGCAGCTGCAGCACGGCAGCATGCGCAGAAGCGCCGGCAGGAGCGAGACTATGGTACCCACATTCTGCACACTCAGAGGGGGCTGATGGGCCAGATGCTGAGCCCTGCTGTGCTGCTGTAAATATGGAGTGACCCTAATGACCTGTGGGAGGGAAGCGTTCTGGGTTTAACCCAGGCATGCAACAAATCAGGATCTAGTGTGCTGTGTCTCTGTCCTTGCCTGGCAGATGGCAGGGGAAGAGAGATCCCAAATGAGTTTACAGGTATGGGCAGTGAAGGGATGACAGGCCCTGGGTTTCACCTGGGAGCCATCTACTGCTGACTCTCACCAGTCTCAGCAGCAAAACAGGAGTGGAGACAGCTAACAGCCCTGCCTTCACCAGATCTAGCCTGCCCCGTCCAGGGTTCCTTCCACTCATGGCTGTGCCAGCTTGAGCTCCTCAGGTGAGCTCTGTGCAGCTGGCAGTGCCTGTAATGATTTGTGTCTGTTCTCAGGTCCAGTGGTAGCAAAAGCCAACCTTGGCCATGGTGGCAGCTTTGATGAGACCCGCCGTGCCCCACGTGGCTCCCTCCGCTCCAGACATCATTGGAGCAATGTCAGCAGCCTGAGCACGGACAGCGGGATTGTTGGCGTGAACGATGTCCGGGATGACCTGGATCCCAGCGAGGCCACCCGGACCAAGTCAGCAGATGTGGAGAGGGCAGATAGTGGCATTGGCCAGATGCCAGCCAGAAAGTGGAGGAACAGGGCATCTGAAACGCTGAGCTCCCTGCAGGCCTGGGAAGCCCACCGTCCCTGCACCGACTGTGGAGAAAGGGACCTCCCGGTGGAGACAGATGTGCAGAACTGCAATCAGAGGCGGGCAGACCTCTGCGAGAAGTGCCGCAAGCGCAGGACAGAGCGCAAGGAGTCTGTGCTGGAGTTTGTCAACACGGAGGCCAGCTACGGAGAGGACCTGCGCATCATCAAAGAGGAGTTCTACCTCCCCATGCAGGCAGCTGGGCTGCTGAGCCAGGAGCAGCTCCTGGGCATCTTCAGCAACATCCAGGAGCTCATTGACCTCAACGAGAACTTCCTGGAGGTACTCCAGGAAGAGATCGATCAGGCCTTTGACCAGGTATGATGCTGCGTGCTCTACAGGGGCTGGACCAGGCAGACAGGAATAGGTTTTGTGTTAGTGAGGCAACATAGATGGAGCAGGGGATCGGGAGGTAGGACTCCTGGGTTCTGGTCATCTGCCCAGTCCCTTCCTCCCTCAGCTAGTATAATCCAGTGATTTCCATAGGCCCGTGCCAGGTCACAGTTGCTGTCCTCACCCTCTGCTGTGGTAACGCCACTGACATTAGCAGGCCATCAGCAGTCTTGCTCATTTATCCCATTAACAGGATCTAACCATCCCATTACCAAAGTTAGCTTTAAGCCAATTAGCTTGGACACTGATAAGCGTGTGACTGTGGAGGCACAGAGCTCAGCTTGGTCTGGCCACCAGAGGAATGGAGGGGACCAGGCTCACAGGCCACGTTCTTACCCAGCCGAGCTGGCTCGCTTCAGGCTGGCTTGGGTGTATTTGCCTTGGGTTGCGGCTTATTGCAGCTTGCCTCTAGCCCGGCTGTGGGGCCAGGCAGCATAGGCTGCTCCCTGCTCTGGTGACAGGGGGCCCTTACAGCTCTGTGTACCAGTTGCTTCTACTGATGCACCCTGCCTTGCACAAGGGACTTTCCTACCCCATGAGCGTGGTGGTCAGAGGGCAGAGAAATAGAAATAAGACTCTAGAGCAGCAGACAATCACTGCAAAGGACACGTAAACAGCTCCACACTCTCCTTTCTTCAAGAAACCAAAACCCACTTGTTGCTGTATCAGTCTCACCAGGATGTTTTGTTCTCTAGGAAATGCATCCCTCCTTTCCCTCTCTGAAACCCTGCATGTCAGACTGAGCGACACATGTCTCAAAACCTGGCAACTTTGACAACCACTCTCATGCACCTGGCACAGTGAAGACAGATGCGCACTGCGGGTGTGATGTCCCCTGTGAATAGTTTATTGAGACAATGGCTTCTACAAACAGCCATGGATTTCCCTATCTCCTCCATGTTGCCCTTTGCAGTCAGAGCTCAGTAGTGCACCAAAAAGCTGCCAGCAGCCAGAGAGCTGCTCCCTCTCTTGCTGCTCAAATGAGTAGTGATTGCAGCGCATGTCAGCATACACCTAGACAAAGCTAAGAGCATTATGTGGCACCAGATTCTTACTGTTCCCTATTTTATTACACATCCAGAAATCAGAGAACAATGTACCATGAAATTTATTTTTCACTTAGGCGTCAAAGTAGCCAAACAGAGCACAACTGAAGGAGACTGCTTCCCAGCCAGACCAGTTGCTGAGAACAACTGCAGAAATTGTTAAGTGCCATGTCTGTTGCCTGAGTTACAGGCCTCCTCTGCCCATTTGCTCCTAAATGCTCTCTGTTAATTTATGCACTGCTGCATTAGTCTTATGGCAGCCCTGCCGGCAAGAAAGGCCCAGTACACCCTCCTGGCTAGCAGGCTCACTCTGGCCTCTGGCCTTTGAGTCCTTGCTCTGGTGAGCTGGCCAAGCCCACAGAAGCAGAGAAGACGTCTTTATGTATAGAAGAGCAAGCAGTTAGACCAGCTTTCCTTCCCCTCCCCACACACTGCTTCCCCCTGGACCTGCAGGGACTGCCTTTCCACCAGGAAGGGTGAGCCCAGTTCCACCTTTGGTCTGGTGTTCACAAGATCCTGCAATAGGTTCATGCTGGTAGGACTGAACGCAGGCTCCATGCTTGTGCCTCTCCTGAGCTAACCCAGCAGGGGCTGTATTGCATGCTTGCAGGGTGATGATGACCTGATGACCGTGTGCATCGGCGAAATATTTCTAGAGTTCGTCAACATGCTGCCAGCCTTTCAGACCTACTGTCTTCAGCAGTCCTCCTCTGTGAATATGCTCAACGCGCTGGAGAAGGAGAAGGAGTTGCTCAGGTGAGAAAAGGGCTGAGCATGTTCTTCCAGGCTTTGGGGACAGGAAGGCACCAGGCTGAGGACAAAGCCTTTGTCAGCTCAACTAGATCAAAGCTTTGATGCTAATGTTCTTCAGTGATGAGCTGCTCTCTCTTGAGGTGAGCAGAGTAATTTGCTCTCCAAAATATATTAACCCCTTGATATCTCCACTGAGGCAGCCAATTGGTCCCCAGCTGTACACTGTATTTTGTGGTGCCAGTGTTTGCCTACTGACCAGAGGGCTGAATTCTCACCAAATAACACCCAACTGAGAACAGCTCTCAGTCCTTGCGCCAGAGCACGGTTTGGATTTCCACTGGGGAAAGCCACTGTGTAAAGCATGCTTGACTTGAATTTGTTTCCCATTCCTGGTCCTGGCCTATTGGGCAATGTCAACCTAGTCACTTCTCTCTTTCCACTGCAACAGCTCAAAATGATGACAGTACCAAATTCTTGTTTAGAGTGCTTTGTAATCTAATGATGAAAGGACCTACAAATTAATGTAATCTGATATAAGCTGATGTATCTGCCTTGGGCCTACGTTAGTGTGTCCCAGAGAAAGATCACACCCTCACTGTTTTACAACGATTAAACAGAAGACTGCCAGGAGGTTACGTGCTAGTGTCCCAGGCACTTCATCGCTGTTCTGCAGTTGAGCACAGCTGCATAAATTGTTAGTTTTTGAGAAGACAGAATTCACAGGCTGTTAAAACCAGAGAGGGGCTGCAGTGCCCAGGAGCTGTCAGCACCACACTGTTCATTTGCATTTAGGGTTGCAGCATCTGCTGGCAGAACAGCCACCATTTCATTCCCTCTTCTTAAATTCCTGCAGAATATTCCTCAATGTCTCCCAGAATGACAACACAGCACTGCGGCGGATGAACTTGAGGTCCTTCCTGATGGCCCCCTTGCAAAGAGTCACCAAGTACCCACTGCTGCTCAGCAGAATCATCAAGGCCACCACCGAGTACCATCCGGATCATGGCAGCCTGCGGGAGGCCAAGAGCCGCATCGAGTCCCACCTGGAGCACATCAACATGAAAACCAAGCAGGAGGGGAACACATGGACCCTCCGCTCCTTTCGCCAGGACAGCAAGAAGAAGAGGGAAGTCATCAACATCGAGATGAGAGAAGCTGCTCTCAAAACTGTAGGTTGGCTGCGGGAGGAAACACGATTTGTGATGGAGGGGTCTCTGCAGCTGGCCCAGCCCCCCGATGGCCAGTGGGTGAAGAAAGGCAGCAAGACCCTGAAGTTCCAGAACATGCAGGTCCTCCTCCTGGTGAACATGAAGCGCGTGTCCGAGTCCAGCGTGGAGTCAGCCGAGCCAGGCCCTGTGAAGGACGCCGTGCTGGTACTCATCAGGGACAAAAATAATGGGAAGTTCCATTTGCTCAGGGAGCCCTTGAGGCTGAGTAATTGCATTGTCTCCACTGATCCTGACTGTGATGACACTTTTGAACTCATTGAGATCAGGCGGGAGGCGTTTGTGTTCCGGGACAGTGACCGGGCACGGACTCACCACTGGTTCAGGCAGATCAGGCGGTATTCAAGGGAGCTGGGCTCCTGGAAGAAGCGGCGGAATGCGCTGCCCAACATCATGATCAGCACCCCTCACACCAGGCCCTGAGTCCTGCACGGGCAGCACGCAGGGAGACTTGGCTTGACCAGTGCCACGTGCAAAGGACCATCAAGAGCCTCGGTGGCTTGAACTTGCTCTGCTCCATGGACAATACAGGGAGGAGCCTGGCCCATGGACACTCTTAGCAGCACTGGAAGCAAGCATTACAGCCTAATTCTGGTCTCCAGCCTCAGGACTCACAGCCTGTTTGTGGCTGATGTACATACAGAGATGGGCTTTCCTCGAGGAGCAGATCTCTGGAGGAAAATACTGAGTTTAACTTGTTAATATTGCACTGCAGGAGAATGTTGTATGATGCTTGCCATTGCATGGATTGTGTTGAAAGCCAGTCTTGACAACATGAGAGAGGTTTCCACCATTGACTGTATTTCATCAGCATTAGGTAAAGTCAGGGTCAAAATTAGGTGCAGTATTATGCAACAGGGGAGGAAAGTTGGAGAAAACGATGTTTTCCGCTGCTACTCCTAAGGACTACCTTCCATTATTCACGCCTGTGTATTCAGTCAAAATACTTGTTTAAAAAGAAAGGTCTTTCATCTTTAATCCAAATGAAGTAGGTATCAATTTGCTCAGATTCAGCTGCATGCACACAGCAAAGGAAAAAACAAAACAGACAAGAATAAAAGGAGTTCTTGTTCTCTGATGCATATATGCCAAATATGTGTAGAACCTGTGGAAGAGCAGTATACCCCCACTGAAAGTCTGTTATTTAACTGAATTAGGGACTGGAACATAATGCTGCATCTGAAATATCTCAGAAGTGTATGTAAATATAGCTCTGCTACCACAAATAGTGAACTTAAAAATTTGCGATTATTTAAATGATGTAATCTAGTGTATTTCAAAATTTAACTGAAAGGAACAATTTACATTGTACTGTAGAGTAACATAAAACGTTTTAATAATTATGTTTCAATGACTTTAGGTGGGTATTTTTTAAATACTTGTTTTCGGGAGTAGATACTTCATTTGGTATGGGTGGCATTCAGGTGAACAATGTGCCTACGTCTGTTCTTTGGATCCCCTGAACAGAATTCAGGGGCTACTCCTAGTAACACTGGGAAAACGGTACAAGCCCGCTACCCTAATTGTCACTAGACAACAATAGACTGGCACAAAATCTTATGCTCTGGTCACAGCCCTGTCTGGGCGGGTCAGGCCCCAGCGCACCAGACGTGAGAGCCAAAACTGAGGCCACAAAAGTGCTCTCCCATAAGGTCCAGCCTCTCTCAGCTCCACAGAAGGGAAATGACTCGAAGCTGAACAATGGTTAAAAGGCAAACAGGGTTTAACCTTTCCAGCCTGACATTACCACTGACCGAGGCCTTGCGATTACAAGATCAGCAAAATGTCACGCTGTGACTTACACAGCAAAGGCCAGATTACAGCCCTAAAAGCTAAATAAAGGAGCCTGAATTTTGGTTGGTGGGTCTTGGACAGCAGCCTGTAAATATTCTTTCAGCCCCCCAGGGCAAAGACAAAGCCAATCAGTATTATTCACTCCCAACAAAATATTTCTGTTACAGGCGTTTATTTTACAGGAGGATTCACACAAAGCAGCATAACTGTGCATTTCTCCAGAGATCAGTCAGGATCAGCGAGCGCCTGAGCAGGCCTCCAAACCATGCTCACTGCTTTGTCCTCCTGCCACAGCTGCTGGGGCCTGTTAGACTGCTCCAGGCTCCGAGGCAGACACCAGCAGTGGGACATGTGTACTGGCTGTATTTTCTCCTCATCTGCACTGTCCAGCGTTTTTGTCCTTGAGGAGGTGGGAGTTGTTGCATCATCAGAGGCTTTACAAAGAGGTACCCAAGATGTGAGGGTGGCAGCACACAGCTGAGTGCTGTAGCGAGCGATAGCTGGCAAAAGGCTTGTTGGGGCAGCTGCCTGACTCCCTCAGGTGAGTTGGAATTCCTTCCAGCTGTTTCTAGTCCTTAGACAATAAATTGTTTGTTCCCCCAGAATACACACTGAACAGCCAGCAATGAGCACGAGGCATCGCTTTTATGTTTGTTGCTTGTTTTTCAAATAGATGGATGCCTGAGCAGAGGCAGCTGCTGGAGGAAGATAGTTCTCTGTCACGACAGATCTGCATCTAACAGCCTTCAAGCTCTATCCACCCAACATGCAAAAGGCACCTTCATTTTCTCTCCCAAGACCAAAATGGCACAGCTACCTTCTCTTCGTTACTGCCAGTGGCAGTTTTGTTACGGGAAGGCATAAGGACAGTAACCCTAATAGCTTTATTTATCCAAACAGTGAGTGGCTTTCACAGCCACAGAAAGCTGCTGCTATCTGGAAAGTTTTCAATTACTTTCCAGCACAGTGATTTTCTCCACACCAGTTCATGTTCAAAACCAACTGTGAACTGTTTGTACAGTCATATCTTTAAATCAAGATACCTTCAGTCACCCTGGCTGTTCAAAAGGGTTAGAGAACAATAAGTATATGTAAAAGGTCTGATATTTAGCATCAATCTTGCATTTGGGTGATTGTTCAATTTGTCAGATTCAGGGGTTTTCTAGGTATCACAGGAAACACCTGCCTGCCAGGCTCCTAGTAATCATGGCCTATTTCCTCTGAACCAGGCAAACTTTCCCCAAATGAAGGTCCGTAAATAATCCCCGTGTGTTGAGTTACGAGCAGGACGTGTACTTGGTGCTGTAGCCCTGTCTTAAAAAACCTGCGGCCAGGGAACAGTACAAGCTCTTTGATCTGGGACAGCCTGCTACGGGAAGTGACAGCCCAATTGTTGAACCTGTCAAACTAGACAGAGGTTGTGCTTCCAATGTTATTTATCTTCTGTGTATCTGGTGTGTACTCAGCTGCTCGCTTGCCTTTAAATTACAGGTGTTGAAAGGGAGCACGAGTACAGAACAATCTCTGTGGCCCCGGGAGCACTCGTGCTGTGGGTTGAGCCTGCAGAGGAAGGGTGAGGAGTCTCAGCTCACTGACAAGGCAGTAGGTTTCCATAATCCCCAGGCACCTTTCTGAACTGGATGATCCCTCTCCTGGGACGTTCCAGGTCTTTTAGTATCACATGTACACATCTTACTTGGCAGCCCTGGAGATTAATTGTGCTGTATTTTTCCATTTCTGATTAACAAACCTAACAAAATACTATTATAACCCAGGGTACTTGGGAATGGGGTTGTCTATAAGCCAAGAAAGCAATTATTTGTTCCAAACTGGCCATCCTAGAGCTTTGTAATATTTGTATGCCTCTCAGAAGTCATGACTGACAATACAAAGATTACTTTTCAAGACTCCTGCCCACTGAACTTGGTGCCAATACAAGCAGGCCTCTCTGGAAGTACCATGTTAGGGGGAAAAAAAAAGAAAGTCGGAGTACTCCCTTGATCTATCAGAACTCCTAAATGACCTTTAACAAGAATTTCGAATGAGTCTTGCTGGTCATTTACCAGGAAACAACAACAACAGGCAGTCTTCATCATAGAGTCCATGTAGTTCTGAGCTCAAGGCAGACACACAGGAAGACACAACGCTGGATTAAGAGCCCCCTGTGAGATCAGGTCCCAAGGAAAGAAGGAATAGCTACTTTAAGAGTCAGCAACCTGAGCGGGAAAGCCTGAAAAAAACACAGGGAGATGAAGAGCACATACTTGAGAGGACAGAGACTTCTGCTTTAGCAAACAGAGATCTTCTCTTTTATGGTGTTCTTGTACATTCCTGGTTGTCCTTAACAGAAGTGAGGATGGGGAAAGGGCGTTCAGTGTGGGTCTCCACTATGTGATCAAGAATACATCTGAAAGGGAGCACCAGCTTCAGTCTGGCAGCAAGAAGCTATTGTATCTGTCACTGGAGACTGAGAGATTGACCTCAGCACATCCCAAATCCTGAAAAAAATCTCTGAGATAATCTCCAATCTCCTGCCTTGGGGAAATTCAATCATTCACTGCATGTGAATCTATTATGGAGCTAAAGTCTCAGGAAGGCAGATCTCCAGCAGGAGATTCTGGTGAATCTTCCACTCTCTTGCTTGTCCCTGACATCCTCAATGGGAAGATAATTCAAGTCTTGTAGCACCATGTCAAAGATAGCCCTTCAGGGCTCATGGATGAGGCAGCTGTAGTAGCTCTCTTCGTGATAGCAGCTGTGTCTCCTCTTAGATGTATGCTGAGGAACAAGGTGACATTAAGCTGAAATTAGGCTGGCATTCTCTGACTTGAAATTGGAAAAACCTGGAACCAAAAGCAATGGAGGAAACTGCCCTCCTGATGGAGATCAAATAAGTGCTCAAAACTCTCACCGTCACCATTGAGTGACCTTCTGTCACTACAGTGGAATACGACAGAGCAAAAAGTCTTACCAATCAGGCAGGCAAAGGAACTGCTTTATTTCTCGCAGAGGCTGCTGCAGAGTATCAGTATGACTTAGAGACAGGTACAAGCAATTAAGGAAAAAAAAAAAAATCAAAGTTTTGACAGTAACACTGCAGTGTCCAAAACTCCAGTCAAGTCCCAAGGGTATTCATTAGGAAAAAAGACCTCTCCCTCAGGGAGCTGAAGGTGGTCCCCTAAGGGAAACTTTTCTACAACATGGATCGAAAAGTTGAGCAATAGGAACATAGAGGGTCCTCTTCAACAGAACATGAAGAACCCTAACAAGGAATCAGAACACAGCATCCTCCAGCACTGGTCTCTGCCCAGGCTTGACTGGGAGCAATTATACAGCTGGAAAAAGTTGAAAAGCTGGCATTAGGCTCTAGGTCCATTAACAGGGATAAATGCAATGATAATTTGCAACTCTCCAGCTCAAATCCTGCCCCAGTGTGATCTCCACCAGCACAGCCTTTGCATCCCTGAGAAACGATCTCATCTGCAGGTGAGAAGACCCAGACTGCAAAGAGCCCTCCCAGGGAAGGCATCCTGTGTAGGAGCAGGCAAAGGAACCCTTTGTTTCAGCGGTGGTGGAGCCCCAGGTGGTTTAGAGGCGTTCCCTCCTAGCACAGGAACCTCCCTTGCAGTGCCATAGTCACATCCTTGGGAGGACCAGCATCGAATCTCTCTCTGGGTGTTGTGGGGAGGGCTGGCAGATGAGAGTGGGAAGCCTGGAGTTCACAAGAAAGCCACAGAGCAGATCTCATGACCGATGCCTGGGGTAACCAAAACATGCAAAGAGCACAAGGCCTTTATAGCCCTGGACCATTTCACAGAGGCTAAAATCTCAGACTTTTTCTTCCCCTTAGGCTTTCTGCAGTCCCTGTTGAAGTCTCCAACAGGCTGTGGTGGTCATCAGACTTCACAGAAGCCTGCAAGAGCTGCAGAAGGCTCCAGTGCAGACCCAGAGGTGGCGAGACAGCTCTCCCTACCGGGATGGGAGCCAACAGGCTTCCTGGGGAGCAGACAGCACCCTTGCAGGGCTCAGGTTCTTACATTTTCCCCAACAGAAGCAGGTTAGATGTTTGTACATCCACAGTGTGAACGTGCAGATGAACAAACATTCAGACAAGGAGCAGATTCCCCCTCCTTTCAAGAAAGGACTGGTTTTAGGACAGCCATTTTCCCCTTGGCCAGGGCAATCCTCCAGAGATGGCTAACCAGTGCAAGCCAGAAGTGTCTCTTCAAACTGCGGCAATAAACAGAGAGGCAGAGAAACCTGCAAGGAGACACCCATCTTCAAGTAATTCATGCCTGACCCACAACATGCATACAGGAGATGCATACCGTAAAGGTCTATTCCTTTCAAAATCAAACACTTACTTCATGACACTCCACGAATTCAGCAGGCAGGAGGCTGTCTGAACAGCCCCTACACACGCTCTTGTACAGTCGCACCGCAGTGCCCAGCAACAGACAGTACTTTAATGAGGGAAGATGGACTGCTGATGAGTAACGGGTCGATATCTGCACAGACCCCACGAGTCATCCGTGTGCACTTTTTGCTTCATTAATTGCCTTGGTGTGTAATGACCCTACCGGCTGAAAAATGCGAGTAAGGCTCTATAGCACACTTTGCAGTGAAATGAAGGCAAGTTATTTACCCAAAGAGAAAATCCTTGGCAATGCTAACAGAACTGGAAGCAGTTAAATTACTGCAAGAAAATCAGACAATTTACCACATAGTGTTACAGCTCAGTGAACACTTAAAGCTGGCACCACAGGGAGAGGAGGAAGAAGGAAGCCTCCCTCCACACACTGGCACAGCGTGTGCAGGACTGTGTGGTGAACTGGATTGGGAGCAAACACCGCTGAAAAATAAAGATTATTTCAGCTAGATCAGTTCTTCGATCCAGTTCACTGCACACGGACGTGTGCTGGCACTAGAAAAGGGCAGTCTGGAGGTGATAACATGTCCTTTAACAAGTGCCAGTTTAAAGAGGTTGCCGGTCTCGGGCTGCAGTTAATCAATTCCAGCAGGCAGAGCTCCGTTCAACAGCCAGCCCCAAGGTCTGCTCCGCATCCTGTGCCACGCAGCTCTCTTCACCCCCATTTCCCCGAACGGTTTCGGGTCAGCACTTTCATTGATCTGCAGGGGTTGAACAGGCAGTGCTATAAATAAAGAGCAGTTAATCAACTGTTTAAGTGCCCTTTTTACTGAAATAAAGAAAAGCTGCAGAAATGACGTCAAGGTGGGGGGAAAAAAAACCCCAAACCCAGCGAGTGAATACAAAGATGATCGAAGCGAGCGCTCCCTGGAACACACTTCAGGCTGAAGTGGCTCGGCGGAGAGCTGTGCTGGCTGGTGAGTCAGGCTCCCCAGCGCTCCTGCGCTGACTCACTCCCCGCCCAGCTGCCAGCGCACGCTGCGCAGTCCGCTCCGTACCAACAGGAGCTATTTGTTCAGAGTTCAAGTGCATCTGATTCATCACCAGCCATCAAGCTTCCGCAGTCCCCAGCGCTCCGTCTGTCATTGCCATTCCCCACTGGCTAACCTGCTCCTCTTACCCCTAGGAAAGGGAAGAGTCGGAGAAGAGAGACGCCCCTACCCAAGGCCTTCCAGGTCTTCCCTTCTTCCCCCCCCGCTCCCAGCGCTGGGACAGAAACGCAGCTTGGCATTTAGTACCAGACTAATGTGCAGAGTCACAATCAAGGCCACGAGGCCCTGCAGGCTACCTCTGCACAGAGGTGGCCACAAAAAGCAGGTCCCCGGCTGTCCCTGCTGCAGCCTAGGGAGAAAGTTTGCCATTTTCTTTTCCCTTCCCCAGACCTGGCTTAGGAATGCACGATGCACCCTGGCTCTTGCAAATGATGCTGTCCCAGAGGAAGATGCTAGGCTCTTCCGAAACCTAAGAATGGGAATGAATGAGGCGTTTGCTAAACACCCCTCCAGGAACGCAACACTGGAGCATCTCTTTCTCAGGCACTTGCTCTTCACAGAGCCTTAGGCACAAGGATCCCACCCCTTGCAGACTTTGTAAACCCTAAGTAAGAGACTTGCTCTTCCAGTTGTCCCTCCCACAGTATCTGCACCTCTGCTGCAGCGCTGTTGGATCTCCACCAGTTCTTGGAAAACATCCAAGATGCAAGAGCTGGCAGATCTAGGATCTACTGAAAACCCACATTCAGCACATGGGATCCCATGTCAGGAAGCAGACCTTCTGTGTGACCAAATGCAACCGCAACACCTGGGACATGCGCCAGCACAAAGCCTTAGCAAACACCTGCCCTGCAACCAGAAACCTGCCCCGCCACGTGGCCTCACATCCCAGTCCCGCATGCCACGAGTCCTCCAACCCAAGAGACATCAGGCTGACGCTCAGGAAACCTTTCTCTAATTCCTCTGCTCCCACAATTCCCGTGTGACCTTGGTTTGCACGGCTGCGTCTCAGAGCCTTAGCGTGTTGTTTCACGAGTCTCTGCTTTTGGCAGTAGAACTGGCTTCAGCTTCTTCCTTCTTCCCACCTCCACAGGGTTAAAGCGAGGAAGAAGCAAACAGTGGCATAGGGCAAGAATAAAGAATTACTTTGAAAGCTGGACTCAGTGCCATGGGGCTCAGGAAGTTACACTCTCATTTCCCTCAGTTGTGAAAGAGGGATATTGCCATCTCCCTGCGTTATGGGACATAAGATACAAAGGATGAGGACACACATTAAAGATGATGGGACGCTCTGAAGGTGAACCTTGCCACATGTTGGATTTGGTAACGATAAACTCCTCCATACTTCTCCTGTTTTACTTGGTGAAATAGGTCAAAATTACATGTTAAAAAAAAAAAANNNNAACAAAGGTAAAAAAAAAAAAAAAAAAAAAAGAAGCCTATGAAACCTGGGTGCAGCTTGACTTAGGCTCCACTCGCCGGCACGTAGGAGTGCGCCATTGGCCAGCGTACGGCCAAAGCGAGGGATTCTGCTAGTGTCCAAGTACAGCTGAAGCCTGAACTTGAATTATGATACTTCAGAGTAAGCTCCCAGGAAGGGAAGCAAATAACAACAGATAAGCAGACAACAGGCAGAGTTACCAAATGGCCAAAATCAAAGAACAGCTTTTATTGGCCAAAATCACCAGGAAACCATTTTTTTTCCAATAAACAAAACAAAAACCTAACTGAAACAGTGGGAAACCTTTGCTAACAAAATGAAATGCTAACAAACCCCATATTGACTGCTTGTTTTCATCCTCTAGAAATACTCCTCTTCCTATGTAAGTTTGTTTTTCTCCTCAACCCTACTGCACCACCAGAAGTAGGAGAAGAATGGCACAGCTCAAAGTCATTCAGGACAAGAGAACAAACACCCTGGGAGGTAAGAGTCTGTCCACTTACACAAATGAAAGAGGCTGTTGGTGTTTGCAGACACCTTACACGCGAGGTACCTGAAACGAGTAATCTCCCCTTTTCTGAAGATACAAACGTTTTACTACAGAAACTATAGTTTTGGTGGGGTTTTTTTGGTTTGGGTTTGTTTTGTTTTTTTTTTTTTAATCCCTGGCCACAGGTAGAGTTGTAGCCTATACAGGGTGTTAAAACTCAGACACTATCTGCAGTTTATCAGCTAACACTTCTCTATTTGGAAACCTTGGTAGTTAAAAAAAATAAAAATTGGTTACACTCAGTTCTCAAGGCAAATGATCATATTAAAACTCAACATTTACTCATGTCAGTAAAACAAATACCAGCCAGTGAAAGCAGATGTTTGAGAAAACCTTGCTCTCCATGGTAACAGAAATCTTGGAGGAAAGGAAAAAACAAGGCGGGGGCGGGGGGGACACGACGACAGGTGCCCAGGTGTAATACACCAGTTCCAATAGAGAAATTCTCAGGAATATTTTCACTAATTACTCAATTAAGGGGGACACATTAACAGAAGCCATTTAAAAAGATCTGGTTAATAAACAGTTATGCAAATCTGTTCAACCTCCTGACATCGGTAAAAATTTAAGAAACAAAAAGGCAAAAAAAATAAATCAGTGTCTTAAAAAAAAAGGTATAGATATTTACACACTGTGTTTTTTTAACCATCACCTGTATCTGCACTGAGCTGCGTGCTGCGCACACGTCTTTAAAGGTGTGTGAGCAGAGACAGCTGAAGCACGTCGCTGCCGGAGCAGCGGAGGAACACTACAGAACTAAGGAGAATTTCAGCTCTTGGGAGTACTGACTGCTATTGCTGCCGTGCACAGAATGGCACCGTGTGTTTTGACAGAGGAATTCCACTGGAAACAGAGAGCCTCCCGCCCTAATCTAGACATGATTTTACAAAACGTTTTGAGATCTAACACCCGTACTACGCCTTTTGTAAGAAAATAGAGAGCAGCTTTCAGCTGCAGTTCTTCTAAACTACTGTAGGAAGGCTTCGCTAGCATGCTTCCTAAATTGGCAACCATCTGAGGTAATCAATGATGCTGTTCAAACGAGCATCCTTCATTTCTCTCCACCCACAGCAACTGTTGCCTCCTTATTGAGTCCTCTGATCGACAAGTCGTAAACCACTTCCTCAATTTTCTTGACGTCATATTTCAGGCCATCGTAACGTTTCCTCAGGGAGTCATTCTTCAGGTTGAGGAGACGGAAGCCAGAATCCAGCTCGTTGATAAAAGTTGAGATGCGGAGAGGGCGAGAATAGTCACCAGCCGTGACGCTGTTCACTGCCAGTCTGGCCTACGAGAGGAAGACACACAGGAGAACATCAGCAGAGGACCCCACCCAAATCACGCCACTAGTCCCATCAGTTACTTTACCAAATGAAGCAGTTCTGTTCCAGGCAGTCAGATTACTTATACTTGGATCTACCTTTTTGTTGACCACAATCCTGGATTTTCAATCAAGTGACTAGTTTAAATCTTAAAATATCAGTGAAGAACAACTCTGGCACACAGAGAGGCAGCTTGCTAGAAGTTCAGATCAGGGTGTTGTGTATCATAACTTCCAGGAGCAACTTGGGAAAGTTAGAAAACACATTACTGCCTTTTTTTTTTAGGTCAGTTTCAATCCAAATATATGCATGAATATCTTCCTTACCAGCTCACTGGCGAGAGTTAATACACCAGAAAGATAGTCTTCAATGTCCAGGTGAAAGCCCCGCTCTCGATCCGCTTCAACTAAGATGATAAAAAGAGTGGTAATCGGGTGGTACGGAACACAAGCAAAACCAGCAAGCTGAAATTGCATTTGTTTACTGAAGCTAATTTGAAATGCCAAGTTTACGAAATATTACAAAATAAAAGTCAGCCCTTTCCGGTATGTGATGTAATTACTGCCCTCTCTCAGCGTTTTCATTTAGCTTCTCGTACATCCTCACCTGGACGTGCAATGGGTTAGAACTGATCCAACAGGATAACTGAATTTACATCAATATACGGCAGAGGGGTCTGTAGCCGTTTTTTAGAAAAATATTTTCCTGATTTTTCCTGCCCCCCCCCCAAATCCTTTGCCCAGGGAGGACACAATTCTCTTTGTGCATAAAGCATACGAATTTAATCTGTTTTCCACACTTTTTAAACACAAAAAGTGAGAAAAATAAGTTCTCTTCTTTGTATTGTCCTTTTGGTAGATTCACGCAATTTGAATGAATTCTCTTCATTGATGAAGAACTTGTTAGTGAATAAATACTTTTGTTCACATTAGGTTTGCTCATTTCCAGCTTCTAAAAGAATTTATTGTTTACATAATGAAATCAAATACCAGATAAATTTTGGAACATATTTCTTGGGAAGAAATGAAGTTCTGCTGTTTCCCTGCACCTCTGAAAGCTACAATGCCTAAAGACGTCACAAGCTTTTTTTTTCCAGTTACAACATTAACTTACTCCCAAGGATTTCTGCAACAGCTTCTCTGGTCACTAATGTTTCCGACTCCAAGTAGACTACAAATGCTGCCAGAAACACCAACCGCTGGAGCACAAACCTCCAGTGCTCATGAAATCTGTTGAAGAAAACACCAAGTCATGATATAAATAAATAACATCTATTACTGCGGAGTTGGGCAACAAGCACATATTATGCATACATTGTGTTTTCCACCTTTACACATAGCACTTTGCAATATTTTTGGCTTATCAAAACAACACTAGCTTTAAGTCATCTCCTTGGTACTCCAGAACTTCACCCCGCTGGGTACAACGCCGGACGCTAGCATTGGCTCACACCTCTCACGCACCTACTCAGTTCACGGAGTTTTTCAGGTTGTTGTGCCCACAAGACAACCAGGGCTCTCCCTCCCCTCTTCCCTCAGCAGATCTGAGCTGACAAGATTCCTGTTCTTTGAAATGTTCCTGCTAGACACTGTCCCCTTCTGGCAGCCAACAAAACACAAAGGTGACAACTTCATTTAGCATCTGCCGAATCAAACAGCCATTTCATCACAGATTTAGAGCTCCGTTTCAGAAATGCCCCAAGCCTAACTTAAATGAAATTACTGGAGCAGCAAATGCTCTGCTCCCAGAAACAAGGCCAGCTCCAACAGAACATCAATTTCTTAAACTTTCCTTTTTAAAAAAAGTTTCTAGAAAAAGAATTAAATACTGGATATATTTAGTGAAAAGTTATAAATAGAGCATTTAAGCAAAAGCATTTTTTACCCATGCTGATAAAAACCTTGCGCTTCTCTACCGTGATTTACTTTTCAAACAGAAAGCAGCATTGGGCCCATAATCATCATTAAATCATTCTTCCAAAGTAATGATGCCAAATATGCCCAGGGAATTCCCATATCCATGTCTGGCTGCGTGCGATCCTGCACACCTGTAATACTGATCAGCAGGAAACTTGGTCTTCAGAGATTCCAGCTGCGTTCTCACTGTACCAAAGTGTTCACGAGCCTTCTGACATTTCTTTGGTACTGAAAAAGAAACAGCGCAACGTTCAGTACTGGACAGAGAAGAGGGTTTTGTAAACAGGCAGTTTTCTAATGTAGACAGCACAATGTATGCTCCTTTGTGGTCCCAGATAGTCCGCGGACATTCGAAACGGTCTAAGAAATACACGTTGTCGCACCATGAGTCACACAGGTAGATGAGAAATACTCCTGAGTTTCGGGCTGTCTGATCTGCTCTAGCCCTTGAACTTGAGACAAGATACCCCACTTATTAAAAAAATCACTGCTAATCATGACTAATAACTGCTGATATAAAACTAAAGACCCATTCTGTAACGGGCACTGACAGAAGAGAAGACTGGCAAGGTCACGCAGCCTGCAGGCCGAGAGGCAACAGGGGATACAAACGGACGGAGGAAGGAGCAGAGGAGCGCAGAGTCGAGGTGGCGTCTGCCTAGCGGATCGAGCTGACGAGCAAAGGAGCCTGGCAACGTGCTGAGCAGGGCGACAAGCAAGCAATGCTGAAGGGGATGACGACAAGCAGAGATGGAGGAAGGCTGAAAAAGGTGTCGAGTGTAAGACCTCATCTGAGGTAGCAGAGGGGCGATTTTGTTCGAGGGTCTGCAAATGTAGAAGAGCTGAGACGCCAGGAACAGATGCTGGGGGGCAAGAGGGAGCCAGCCAGAGCAGCGACACGGTTAAAGCCCCACGCTACGAGCCCACCCACGCAGCAGCAGCAGCGCTCCGGAGCGGCAGGGCTGCGGGTGGCACCGCAGAAGGAAGGAGGCGGCAGAGATCAGGCGTGAGCTGGTAACAGGACTGTTGGAGTTTCAGCTGTGTGGAAGGAGTAAGAGAAAGGAGCGGCCAGCTGGGTGGTACAGGTGCTCCACAAAGAGAAACAAAATGTTCTGGAGATTGCCCTTAATGCTGCAGTTTAGAACAAAAAGCAACAACTGGATCACAAGCAACAGAACAGCGCTGCGCACAGCAGCTGGCCCCAAAGAAAGCACGCCAGCAGCACTGCCAAACGGCTCACACAGTCAATGGAAAAGCAACTTTTCTTTCTCCATTTTAAAATCTTATGATATTTTTTTCTTATTAATCAGAGTTAGGTTAGATGAGGTGCAACATCCCTTCAGGAAACCGCATTTCCTGCTTTAAACAATGTATTTGAAGAAACTGGGTTTTAGCCTGTCCAATGTATGTTATACCTCTGCAGAGAAATGGTCCCTTGTTTACATAGCACCCGCTGCCACCTCCCGCTTATCAATATGAGTTACAGCCACACTGCACCTGCAGTACCAGGGCCCGACAGAACTAATCAAACCAGTACTTCTTAACTGCAGCCTTCTCAGAAATCCTGGTCATAACCCAAGGAAGGGCACAACCCGACAGGCTCTCCTGCATCTTGATGTACAGAAGTCAGGATTATTTAAACAAGATCCATAGATGCTAAACCTGAAAGCTGAGAGGAATTATTTTTATCAAGCAAGACCTACTAGGAATCATTTAAGTATGTATAAAAACTTCTTTCAACTAATAAAACATCAATTCCATATANGGGGCAGGCGGCTGCCCTGCGGTAGAAGAGGTTAGGTAAAAAGCTCGGTGAACACAGGTTTAGCCAAGCGGCATTTTAAGTCCCCGGAGAACAAAGGAAAGGCATTGTGCAAGGTAAGGTTTTAAATACCACGGACTAGCGCAGGAAACTGCCCTCCATCCAACTTCCAACTACCCCGTAGTGCTACTAACAGGGCTCACGCCACCCCTCACCCTTCTCTTTGGTAGGCTGGATTGCTCAAGTGGTGCAAATCCTTCAACCGTTTTCACTGGCTCCCCGTTGTCTCCTCGGGTTTTCATCACTCTACCTCAATTGCTGATGCAAGAATAATCACAAAGGATTAACCAGCAGGCTGAGGGAGAAAGTCGTCTCCCACTTACACCGGCACAAGGGAGGGGGCGCCACGAGCAGGACAGCTTCTGCTGGCAGCAGCACCAGCTTAAACCATCCACGGCAACAGAGACGCGGTCACCAAGCGTCATTAGTTGCTCTGTCACCTGTGAACTTGTTGTAATTAATAGTATTTTTGCTTTTTTAGAATTCATTAGCTATTAGTTTATATAGCGTATTTATCATTTAATATTCTTATAGTTCAATATAGTTCATTAATAGTGTTAAAAGCTTGCCTTATAGCTTGGAAGAAATAAATACAAGGCTAAGAAAATCTTGACGCTACAAGGTCTAGTCAGAACTCTGGCAATGAACAATCCTCTCTTTCACAGTTGCAAAGGCATCATTTATCCCTTTTTAATCTACTCAGGAAGACCCATTCTAGTTTCTCAGTCAAAATGTGGTACTGACTCAACAGACGAGATGCTGCAGTAAGCCTAACAGCCATTTAAGAGCACTACACTGCAGAACCACAACCGTTATCAAATAAAACTGTAGTCTAAATATGTGACATCTGACAAGTGCTATTTATCCCCCTAACAATCCTTCCGTGAACTGGCATTACATCATCCTGCTGTAAACTTTTCTCGACTTTCTTTATTCTGCTTTAAGTGATGACAAACTGACAGGTCTATTATCATGAGTTAAATCCTAACCGAGTAAGCATGTACTCTTATCTTTGGTATTACAAAAATTATAAGCTGAGCTTCCCCCCACCTTTATTTTTTTTTTTTTCTTTTTTTTTTCCAGTTTAACTATTCCAAATCTCTTCTCAGACTCTGCAAGTTCCAGGACCAGCTCTCTCCTGGAATTAAAAATCAAGTGAAAATACACTGAGCCAGACACAGGTCTCTACTATTAAACGCTGGAAATCAACCCCTGAAGTTGATACTCATGCAAAACAACTGCCACAACATCCACGGGTTTACTCAGCTTTGAAAAATGAGCATATGCTTGTGTAAATTAACCAATTGGCAATTCTAATTTTTAGCCCAGCCAGATTTCCTAAGTAGGTGCAAGGTCAAACCTCAGGTGTCGCATGTTGCTAAAGACGCACCCTCTTGGAAGCCAGGGAAATCGAGGGCCTCCAGCTCCGGCAGGAGTGTGCTGGGGAATGACATCAGGCTGACAACAACCAGCTGGCTCTGCAGGTGAACAAAACTGCACCTGGTGAGGTTTCTTCTTCTATCCGCCTTCAGAGGGCGGCCTGACAGATTTCTCCCCTTCTCAAACTCCTCTCAAGAGTTTCCAGGAAAGTCAGAATGGTTGCTTCTTCTTGGGAGATATTACTTGACTTGGAAAAAATAGCTTTTAAATCACATATTTAAGGGAAAAAAACCTGTTTATTCTAGGCGTTTCACCAGTAAGTCTAAAAATGGGGATGGGGAAGCAGGAAGAGCACATTTGGCATCTAGGTCTGTAGTACTGTTCTCATGCCCTGGAAGAAATGGGTTGGCTCAGAAATATTATGTCAAACTTCTTAAACAAACTTCTTAAATCTGGTATGAAAGCAAGGAACCAGGCTAGCTACAACCCCAACCTCAAAAAGAGCAGAACAATTCTGGTTGTCATGCAAACCTACATCAAAGACAGCTCCTGCTCTAACAGCCTTTACAAATTCCCTTTATATTTTGAAACATTAAGCAGATTTAATATACACACTATAATATCGTCGGGTCTCATACAAGCCAGACTAAAGCCCCCTGTTGTGGTTTAGCCCCAGTCGGCAGCCAAGCACCAGCCAGCCGCTCGCTCACCCTCCCCCCCGTGGGATGAGGGAAAGAACCAGAAGGGCAAAAGTAAGAAAACCCATGGGTTGAGAGAAGAACAGTTTAATAACGGAAATAAAGTAATAACAATACTACTACTACTACTAATAAAAACTGTAGCGAGAGGGAGAACAATGAGAGAGAGAG
>VZTL01057624.1:0-13953 GCA_013400535.1 Scopus umbretta | reverse complement strand
TTTTTTTTTTTTTTTTTTTTTTTTTAAATAAATCTCCAGCAATGATCCTATAGCCTTCCTAGGTAACTTATTTCAGTGGGCCTTGTAGTGAAGAAAGAGGAAAACACTAGTTTTCTTATGTTTATGAATGGCCCTTTTTTAAAATCCATTTATTCTCCCTGCTATTCTAGGATGGATCCTGGGCAACTGATGTTTGTGATAAGCAACTTGGTTACATCTGTAAAAAGAAACCTTCATCACAATCCTCTGAAAAAGAGTCTATCGAGGTTCCAGGCTGCCAGAAAGTAAACGCTCTCTCATAAATTAATTATGTTGGGAAAAATGAATAGGAATTAATGTACTTGTTCTTGCTTCTTTTAGAGTCTTTATGTTTGTATCTTCTAGCAAATCTACTCTTGAGGAAACCTAGTCTTTTCCTACTAGCAATTTACTAATATATGTGCATTTTTCACTTTTGCTCTGAAAATGCTCAAGAAAGTCAAGATGCATTTACATGTCCATGGATACTGTCTTTCCCTCCATTCCCAGATGAGCCACCCTGTGAACAAAATTGCATATATCTTTAAAATAATAATTTCACCACTATTCTCTCTGTTTATGCTCTTAGCCTAACAATACATGTAAAATTACCAAATACCACTTTCTCTCTTCTCTCAGATCTGCTGTCTATTTAAAGTCTTTATAACATCCTTACTATGTAAGAATGATAAAAGACAGAAAGTAATTTAAAAACAGAAAAGGATCAGCTTTTCTGTACCATGTTCCTACTGATGGACTACTTAGTTGGCCTTTGAGTGATATCAGCAGGTTATTTTTTTCCCAAACAAGTAATTTTTCCAGAATGGACCTTTTCAGAAAAATGTTATATCTATATTGGTCAGCTTAGATCTCTCTAAGAGCAGGAAGAAGCAGAGGCGTTTTACTGATGTTCCTCCTTTCTACCCTCCCGACAAACAACCACTGACTGGATTCCCCTTGGCTCAGAAAGTCTCCTCACCCATTGCACTTAGGGATGGCAGGGGCAGCTTTGGGGAGTTGAGGTTGTATGTGAATTTGTTTCCATATTGCAATATTTTTGTATTTCATTATGTCCGATCCCACAGCTCTGGAAGGCTGGAGCTGCAGCTCCCCCCTGAGTGAATCACAGGCTCATTATGGCGCAGTTTGCATAATCCCAGCCTTACAGAGCACTGGAAAGCAAGTAGCACAATTTTCTTTGAAAAGTCACGTACACACAAAGGAGATGAAAACTAAGATCTTAATGTCATCCTTTAAGCAAAAAAGACCTCCACCAAAAGCAAACAACAACAAAAAAATGAGCTTTCATTTGTTAACAGATTGGTCCAGTCTCATCTTGTTTTTAAACTCAGCTGCAACAAATTTAACATCGAATATTTCTACACAAAAGAGCAGAATTAATTTCTATATTGAAGTCTCTTTCAACTTGACATTAAGAAATTTATGTTTGTCACAGGGTTGGAAAAGATATGGTTTTCACTGTTACTTGGTGGGCTCTGCACTTTTGACATTCTCAGAGGCAAATAAGACATGTGAACAGAGCAAAGCTTACCTAGCTACGGTGGAAAGCAGGTAGGAAAATATCTTTTTTTATACTTCAAAATCAGTACTTCTGATGGAGAAACTTGCAAAACTTGTCCATTTTTTGAACTCTTCGAAGCATTTTATCAGCGCTTTTCAAAAATTTTGTAGTAGTAAGCCAAATAAAATTATCCATGCAGGGGAAAAAAAAAGACTCAATGTTTTAGGGCTCTCTAATTAATCTGTTATAAAAGTTTTCAAATTTGGGGGATTCTTGAGTTAACACAGTTTTATCTTATCTTACAATTCCTAATTAAAGCAGCTTTTTTTTTTTTTTTTTTTTTTTGTTGGAAAGTAGTTACTACAATTTTCATCTATTAACTAACGGGTGTTATCTCATTATTATAGGAAAGCTTTAATAAAAATATTCTCCTAAACTACCTTCTAAGCCAAATTCTGAACAAATGTAGGAAGTCTTCCCCAGGACCTGGCCCACCACAGACAGAATGTATCATCTCCAAACCACCCATATCTCAGTCAGGCTTTGCAGGCTTCATGGCCTCTGCGGAACATGACTGCCTTCAGAGGTGATGGCTAGCAAAGCTGACAGTTTGGTCCTGACTTGGTGGTCTGTTTGAGGCACTTTAAAGACTTGGAAAGACAAGGAAAATTGTAGAATACAACTAGAAGCCCACGCGAGCAGCGATTTGCAACATTTCACAGAACTGGGTGGAAAGGAGAGATGCCTTCAGTTGAAAGGAAAAAGTTGTCCCTCACCTAATTCTTTTGACCACACTTAAAATCCTTTTGAGGTTTTGCCTGAACTTCGCTGAGGAGCTGTAGCCTTGGGGTCATGCTAGCATGATTGTGATACCTCTATTTGTACCACTTAGAATAATATTGCAAGGTAATAGGTTGTGAATGAACACTATTTTCCACTTCAGCAATGAGCAAGCCTTTCTGATTAGTCTGACGGGGCTGAAGTCTGAAAAATATTTCTGGATTGGTCTCTCTGACACAGAAGAACGCGGGAGTTTCAGGTGGACAAGTGGTGAAACTCCTCTCTTCACACACTGGAACACAGCAATGCCAGGTAAGTTCTGCATGGGCTCAACCCTTGTGACAGGAGTGCAGCTGCAACTCATGCAGGTTTCTGCATTCCATCCCCTGGTTTTAGAAATTAGAGTAGGCACTTTCTTTTGTGCTTGTAGCTGTAGGTGGCCAACACCATGAGACCTTGTGTTTGACACCAGTGCAACAATCACTGTCACAGCTCAGTGTCAGGTGTTGTGTAAGTCAATCTCCTGTGAAGTTTTACAGAAACAGATTTTTAATAGGTTAGACTGAAGGCAATACTGTGCAGGAGTTAACAAGGTCCATGGTCTCATTCTTTCTTTCAACTTTTTAATGCCAGTTGACCACAACTCATCAGATTGAGAAAAATTGTTATGGACAGTTTTTTTGACCCACAAGGTGCATATGTGAGAAATGAGCAGTAGACAGTCCAGCTGGTTTGCATTTCAGCAAAACACATTAGCACCTACGTGGGAACTCTTGCCTTCACACCAGCTAGTTACGCCTTAAAACAAACCTGTTGTACTTGATATCAGCCTTCTTGAAATTGAATTGCTTGGATATTGAGAACCCCAAAGCAGTTGTCAGGCCATCTGCTACATATGTAAATAAAATCAAGTGCCATGTGCCCCGTGATTTCCCTGGGGTGGCAAGATAAGGAAGAATTGTATTCTAAAGCTGCAGATCTCTGTTTTTGGCAAAGGTGTGCCTGTGAGACTCGTTGGCCCATATCTGGGCTCTGGCAGGAGGTATTAAAAACAATTTTGTAGCCAGGATGGTTTTGAATCTGAATAATCTGCATCTTCCTTTTCATCATTTTCTATGAATAAAAGCTAAGGTCTAATTTCTTAGAGAGTGATTAAGACTTTGGGTTTACTAATTTCTTTTCCATATCACAAAGGGAAAGAGCAAGGCTGTGTTGCCATGGGAACTGGAATTGCATCTGGATTATGGGATGTTGTTAGCTGTGAGAAGACAGCAAATTATCTTTGCAAACAGCGGGTAGCGGGAGTGCTGCCTCCTGCTCCTCTGCTATGGGTCCCTGTGGCTGCCTGTGCCGAAGGCTGGGACAGAGCCTCCCGGGGAGACTCATGCTTCAAAGTAAGTGTGTGTCTACTTTTACTGAGAGCCTGAGCATGGGGCAGCCCAGGGTCAGTGCCCTGGTCACCGTGGTACTCAGGGACCCAGGTGCTGGGTCATTTTTGGGAATGATCTTCTCTATGGTATTCAAGGGCAAAAAACCATGAGAAAATCCATCAAATGTAATGAAAGTCAGCAATGGAAAAACTGAAACAATGAAAACAGAGTGGTAGGAATACAATTTCTTTCATTTAAATGCCAGGCGAGAACCTCACCTAATTTATTTGCTTGCAGGAATTTGGGACTTCAGAAAAACATAGTATTGCATCTCAAAAGCTGGCAGTGTCACTTGCATAAGACAATGTTTCTAAGACAAAACTTATGGAAACCTGTCCCTCTGCCAACCTTTTCTCATACAACATGTAATACTTTCAGTGATACTTTTAGATCCCACTTTAGTTTAACACTGGTGACTCTTCAGCAAGTAAAGGTTTAGGGCATTCTCTTGATTTAGCTAAAAATGCCTTTAAAAGTCTCCTTTCAAAAAGAAAAAAAGTAAAGAAAAGGTAAAACAGATCAGGTAAAAGTAAATATGCAACATTGTTCTTCCAGGTCTTTACATAAGTATCCTCTCTCTCTCTTTCTTGAGACTCTCTGCCTGTTGGGAGGACAGAGATGATTTTAGCCCTGTATTTATAAGGGTCTCAACTCCTATGTCACAATTATTGTTACTACCATTATTGGTTCTGCCAGTTACCCAATTGTTGATTATCCTTTCCCCAAAATGTCAAGCATCCGGTTCCTTACTTCAAGAATGTACATACTTCATAGTAGAAATTGGAGCTCTTTGTATGCTCGCACCATCATACAAAAATCTCTTCCTCAGCCAGGGTCAGCACCTTGCCAAATGGCTTTCTCTGTCCACACTGTCTTTTCTATTCCAACCTCTTGATTTTCACTCCAACTTTCATTTCTCAGAACTCTCCTGCTATCTACTGTTAAATATCACAACTGAGCTATTCTATCTTTCTTTGAGCTTTTTAGCAGTCAAAGTTCCAATGAAGTTCTAATTTTTCTTCTCTGTACATTGTGATACCTTTTGTTCTCCTCAGATGCCCATGCTACTCTTGTCCTATTTTAAAACAGAGGATGCTAAGAAAAATATACTTACACTTTACATTACTAATTTTTTAATAAATAAATAAAATGTTTACTATTATAGGTCTTGACAGACATTGTGTTGTCTCACTCAAGAATAAAGAGATGTTAAAGTTATACTGATTTTAATTACATAGGCAGTTATATATTTTTATATGCCAAACTTTGCATATTTAGTAATTTATTTTTACTTTTTTTTCCTCAATAGTTTTTTGTGAGAGAGGGAAACCAAAAGAAGTCTTGGTTTGAGGCTGAAGAATTCTGTAGAGAAATAGGAGGAAATCTGGTCACAATCAATACAAGAGAAGATCAAATTTTATTATGGCAATTAGCATCGTGAGTACATGCACAACGATTCCTTTTCATGTTCCTGCTATGTTACGTAAGAATTCCTTCAAAATATATCTGGAGCTGGGCAAGTGAGTGTATAAACACAATCAAATTTTAAATTAAAATGGAAAATTTTCATCTGGAAATAGCATCCTGAAACTTTGATTTTTAAAAAATAAGAATTTTGAATATTTCAAAGAGGCTGTGATAGCTTTGAAAATTTCATCACAGGTTTTTATCGACTGTTCTCCAGATCTGATCAACTCTGTACATGTTAGTCCTTCTTTCAAAAGGAAGACAATAAAATGTTCAGCTGTAACTGTGCCTTTTTTGAATTGGCTGCAACTCATATTTTAACCAACACACTGGAAAAACCCCAACCTTGAGTTAATGTGTAAAGTAAAATGCAATGACTTAATGTGGAAATTTTCTGACAATAAAATGAGGACTGACGAAATCAAAACAGGAATGAATTTTAATTAATTTTTGCTAGCATTGTAGATGGTAGTCTTGCCCGCAATGTAGAAATTATGCCATTGTTTTCCCCCAAAATTAGACAACCACATGCTGATTGTATTCTATACTGTCAAGACATCTCAATGGCACATAATATATAGCTATTTAACCAAAACTGTTTCACATAGGGGTGAATCTAGGTTTAATTTCTCAAACAGATTTAAAACTGTCATATAAAAAATCTTTGTGATCTCACCCTTCCTCATCATATTATTTTTCAGTATTGTGAGAAGCTGAGTGTGATTTTACTTGTCTGTTAAGTCTCTTTGCTTTAGACTATGAAATCTTTGCAGAGAGAAACCTTCATGTTACATAGTGAAATAAATAGGACTCTGTTTTATCTGGTCCGTAAGTACAACAAGATAAATAGCATGAACTATTAAGTAAACTACATAGGAAATGCCAAGAAGCAAATCAAAGCTGCTGAAAAACAGTTTTCACTATTTTTCAGTAGTTAAATTGTATTATAGCTCTCTACTGATGTTTTACTTTTTCTAAAGCCTCTGTCCATGCTGTTCCTGCTACAGCCAAGAGCTGTGTTATAGCCACAAGGACGTGAGCCTGAGCTAGCTCTGCGCACCATCACTCGTCCTTTAACTTACATTCAAATATGGCAAGTCTTGTCCCAACACAGAGCACTATCAAACCCCTTGACAGAGTGCAGGCAGTGAGCCTGGCTATGGGCCAACAGCGAAAGAGCAGCTCCCAATTCAGAAAGCAGCGTTTTTCTATGCTTCCCAGCATTTCTATCACGGCCCCTCTTTCTACACTCACACGTCTATATTGTATGATTTATTTTAGGGATAAAGGACTGAACACTCAGGCTTTCTGGATCGGCTTGTTTCTTTTAAATCCTGATGAAGGATTTGCCTGGATTGATGGTTCCCCTGTGAGTACTTATTTGCTGGATATTAACTGACTTTCTGTCCTTTCGAATGTATAGATTTTCATCCCTTTATGCCTTTTCTCCAATCTCTTTAAACCTCCAGCAGGTGCACGACAGCCTGTTATCCATCAGCTGAACAGCTGCAGTGCTCAGTGGATGGCACTGTCTTAACACACTAATGCAAGTACAAAATTGCCTCTGTTTCATCCCTGGTACCATGTTATACCCCATCTTCCACAGTCTGTGCTCTTAGATCTTCACAGCATCCCAGACTGGGCACTGCTGTATGTCAGTACAGAGAAGTCAGGTTGCCATCTTTCACAAAGTGAGATAAACATGACTTCCTCCTCCCATCAGTTTTTCCTCCACCAGACACATACTTTTCTATACTGTGTAATCTTTACACCTTTTCTGGGGAGTGATGGGGAAAGTGAGCTGATCAGCATGACTTTCACAGCCCTCTCAGACCTGTCTGAACTCCTATTGGTCCCATAAACAAGGTACTTGAGATAATGAGATCCTGAAATTGTGTTATGATGGCAATCTCAATTACTTCCACTCAGCTCAAATCACATAGTAATAGAGATGTATTTCCAACACAGGTAATTTATGAGAACTGGGATGAAGATGAACCCAACAACCATGAAGAACTTGAACACTGTGTTATGTTTAATAGATCACCCCAAATGCGGTGGAATGACTTGCGCTGTGAACATTTACTTAATTGGATTTGTGAAACGAAAAAAGGTATGATTACTTCCCCATTTAATTGGAGCGATAAACCCAAGTTCAAAAACAAATCGTATGAATTTAAACAAATTGAAAAGAACAAAGACACTGAGAATTGTTCATTTAAAACCAGTGGCGGTGAAGGTAACACATAAAGCAAGAGGAATGAATTCAGATAATTCAATTGTACGCAGATGCAGAAAGTTAAAGATGTCCCTATTACTTTATCTCTGGTTTTATCTCTTTCTGCCATGAGTTGAATAAATTTGCAAGGCAAAGGTACTTATCCCCTCTCTTTTTATCTCCTCCCTGTATTTCTATCTGCTTCAGGCTTACCCAGGAGAGCCAAAGAGGCAGGACACTAGACTCTCTGTACAAAAGAGAAAAAAGCTATGCTTCCACTGTGAAACAAATAATGGGAACCAAAGAGAGGGATCAATTGCTATAGGAACGAGCAACTCGAAAAAGAGATCAAAAGTAGTGGCTGGTGTAGCCTTGAAGGACTGCTGCATCCACCAGCTTTGCCTGGGAAGCAGGGTCCTAACATCAGGCCTCCCGCACCTGGTACCAGGGCACGAAACAGACCTGATGGACAGGCACTGGGGTGCCAGCCAGCGGGAAACGGGGTCTTCATGGGCTGAGGACCCTAAGTGATAATGGATAATGAAAGAACTTGTTTTGCTTACTCAGTCCTACTTTTACATCCCTGTTTCCTGGTTGTAGACTGAGCACTTGTATGCAAGGCCACGGAGCAGGAGATTCTTGAAAGCTTCTTGAAATGAAAAGAAAGTCAGATGCACACAGAAACTAGTAGGAGGCACATAGGGAGGGGAAGGGAGGAGCAGTTATATAAAAAACACCAAGTATATCTAATATTTGATAACTCTGCCAACAAACCATTATCCTTGAACAGTGAATAAGGCACCATGCTAACATTGAAAAATTGCTTAACCAAAAAGGAAGAATCACTGTTTCTTTGTGGGTAGATTAGTCATACAAATGCACCATCAGAACACTGACTTCCATATACCAGTTCAAAGCAGTACATCCTGTGCAGCCCTTTCTGGTGCGCTGAGCATGCTGCTTTGTACAGATGTGGCTCTCTGCTCTTGGTGAGATTACTCAGGAGGAGTTCAGAAACCATGACATAAAGACTCTGATCAGTTTATCTTGATCCTGGAAAACTTTTCAAAAGTGAAAAAAAAAAAAAAAAAAGAATTAGATCCTGTTATGGTGAATCTAGATTATGTGATGATCAACATGAAAGGAGAGATGCTCAACTGTTAATTCCTTCATAGTCACTTAAGACACATATTTACTTAAGATACTCCTTTTTTTTTTGAAAAACAGGGAATGTTATAGTTATGTTAGGACCAAAAAATAAAATCAAAATGAGGTGAAGTATATAAATTCATCATAAAGATATTTGAGTAATTTTAGTTCTATTCTCCACTAAATACTTAAGAAGAAAATGCTTAAAAGCTCCCAACAAAAGACTTTTAACTGCTTTTTAATTTGTTTGCTTATTTCTTATCTAAACTGTTCCTGTCATTTCTTTAATAATGTGTTCCTCTCCATCAAACCACAGAAGAAATGGAGAAATCTAAGAACAGACTTAGTAGTCCTTGTGAAAAACAAAATAACAGGCATCCAAATGAAAGCAGAGCTACCTTTGAGGGACTAAACTTGGCTCTGGGAATAGCAACAGGTTAATTGCTTCCTCCTGGCCCATCCTGTAATCAGAAACTTGGGTTTAGTATCTACTGGCTTTACAGGACTCTTAGAAACAGACTTTCCTAGTAAAAGCCAAGCCATCAGGATAGGAGGAATGCATTGAGACACTGGAAATGATGTATGGTATTAATTAAATACCACCATTAAGCTTGTGAATAGTTTACTACTATGTAGGTAAGGTTGAGAACTGAATATATTGGCTGGATTATGTTGTTTGGCTCTAGTCCCATGAATATATAAAAAAACCCAAACATATAGCATGCCAAGTAAAAATACTAAATCAATTTGCAAAGTGATGTAAGTTTCATCTACAAAGCCTTTACTGCACCTCCTGGTTTGTTTAACAGTGCTTTTGGAGATACGTATACATGCTTTAAAGATACATATATTTCACTAGATAAATGTGTCTATATTATACATATTTTTAATTTAATCTAGTGGTATGTGCTCTAAAATCTTGAATATGCATTAGATAATTCATAGTTTGTTTTTTTTTCTCTATTATACAAAGCATTTTCAACTACATAAAACAAATCTCTCTGGATTTTTTTGTATTTGGAATGTTGCTCATGATGATCTTTCATTTTACAGGTACACTGCTAAAACCTGAACCGAACTACAAATTTGGTAGGATTTTTTAACTCTTTCAAAGAAAAGTTTATTGTATAGTTTTCAGACTTTGTGCAGACCAGATATGAATGTAATATATATGATTTTTTTATCTTTCAGAATATCAAGCCACCAATGATGGATGGATTATATATGAAGATAAGCAGTATTATTTCAGCAAAGAACGTGTCCATATGGAAGAAGCAAGGAGAGTTTGTCAGAAGAACTTTGCAGATCTTGTTGTCATTCAGAATGAAAGCAAAAGACAATTTCTATGGAAATATGTAAGCACTGAGTTTATTAATTATCATTGAATTCTGAAGCAGAGCAGCTGATAAAATAAAGGGAATAGCCTATCTATTTAGCTAGGATAGAGTCCTGAGCTATTGTCCTACATTACTTATTTAGACAACAATATATTTATTCAGGACCTGTAAAGAAATTACTATTGCTTTTAGTAGGTAGAGGGGAAAAGGCATGCAAATGTTAAAGGTGCAGCAAAGGATAGTTCAGGCCCAGGTTGCTTATCTCTTCTAAGATATGTAGTGTTCAGCACAGGGATTATTGCTTTCCCATACAATGGATTCTTCACTCCAGGATGTTCCCCATATCCCTGATGCCTGCTTGAAACCTGGGTGCAAAACCTACAGTGTACTTGCCTGAGGCTCAAATCCTGAAAAAAGAAAAAATAGGGGGGAAAAAAAAAAATCACAGGCATGGTTAATGGGCTTCCAGATTTTTACTTGATGTTGAAGAACTGTTTAGTGCTTAACTGTTAATGACTTTTGTTTTAGATTTACACAAAACTCAGAGTGGAATCATATTTCATTGGCTTAGTTGTCAGCTTTGATCAGAAATTCAGGTGAGTAAAGGAAAACTGGTAATGGACAACAAATGATGGTAATTTCATCTCACTCTATGGGAGCATTTGTGTGTGCTTTTATTTTACAAGTTAGTAACTGTTGTAAAACTGACCTCTAGATAGTTTCCAGGAGAAGTCTCAGATCAGAAGTGTTAAGTTATTCCATATTTAAGCAGAGCAATGTGTTTTCCCTCCAAATCTGGGCAAGTAAAACCAACAGAACTTCCTGGCTAAAATTCATTTCACTTAATGTCTTACACTGAGAGAACTGAGTTAAACACCCATGCAACCCTCCATAGGTAGTGAGGAGAAGCAGCTAATTTTAAGATGTTATTCACCTGATCCACTTTAGACATCAACCTTAGCATGAGATTAACTCTGACCAGGTCTCCAATGGCTACAGAGAAACCCCAGGAGGTTTTAATAAAATGTGGATGTAAGGGTTTAATCCCAGTTGTTCAAGTTATGTGAGCTGGAAGTAAGAATTGTGAGCAACACCTGACCCAACACCTTTCTGAAATTGCTGGTAGTGAACTTCTTTTAGAAATCTGTTTCTAGAAGGCTTCCAGGAGGACACCTTTCTGGGATGAAAGGGAAGTCCGTGCACTGGTGAGATCTTGGGATTTCAGTCTTGTCCAGACCATAAAAGTCTTCCCTTCGAGTATGACATTGTTTATCCAACCTCTAGAAAAATGGGATGCTGATGGGACTTGAATATCACCGTACTAAACAGAAGAGAAGCAGCCACGATGTTGTGGATATGTCCTCTCCAGTATATGTAGAGACTTTGCCCTCTGGTCACTGCTAATACTCTGCCTAGCCCTGTACCTAAACAAACCTTCTAACTAAATGACTGCTAGAGATGTCTGCCTGGCAGCCACTGTCCCCTTGTTTCTTTCAGCTGGCTGGATGAGACCCCAGTGAACTATGTTGCCTGGGCTCCAAATGAACCCAATTTTGCAAATAATGATGAAAACTGTGTGATAATGTCAAAAGATTTTGGTGAGTAAAATAGCAACAAGAAATATGTGGTTGAAAATTAAGCATCAAAATCCAAAATGTTTGCTATGTATTTAAACATGAGGCTACCCCACAAATAGGTAGTTGAACAATACTGACAGTTTTTCATAACAAGTGCGCTGAGGTTTAAAACCATGCCATCGCTATTAGGAGACGAACATACCATAGTGGAAGGAAAAGTGTATTTAGGTAAATGTGTACACGGCAACTGTTTCACCTGCCTCTGGAAGGTTCCATTTGTGCTTTATCAATACTGTCTGGGGCTGACTGCTGTAATGTACAAAAGTTTCAGATAGTGACTCTCTGTATTCCATTTATTTACAGGCTTTTGGAAAGATATAAGCTGTGCTGTGAAAAATGCCTTCATCTGTGAAAGGCACAATTCAACTTACTCGGGATTTGCTCCTACTGTACTTCCACCTCTGGGAGGATGTCCTGAAACTTGGCTTTTATTTAACAATAAGGTGGAGTAACAAATCTCAGCCATATTTAGCAGACTTGCTATAGGTAGAGAAAACAACTATCCCTTTTATCTCGCTATATAAATTCTCTCACTTTATACACCAGTTTATTAAGTGGTATTCTAATTAGCAGTGTAGTCAATCTTCATGTTGGCAAGTCCATATGTAAATCTCAAAAAAAGGTGAATTTGAATGTTTCAAGTTATAATTTTTGTAAGTACTTAGCCATAGTTACTTTTTCCGTTTCTAGAATTTTCTATTTATTTTAGACATACTTACTGCACAGAAATCCTGTTCCATTATCCTTATCTGTAAGTGTAAGCTGCTTTTTCTGAGTTACACTGAGATGACAAAATGAAAGGTCACACTTTTCATATGTAATCAGCTATCACAACAACTCATCTTAAGTTGAGTAAAACAAACAGCAATAAATGTCAAATCAAATATAGAAAACAAGCAAGCATTGTTTTTTGCTACGTTAAGCAAAAGTACACTTGGCCATATGAACTGAAAAAACCCCAACCAACAAATGAAAACCACAAATATATTCCACAGTGCAATAAATAGGAAAAGTTTTTATGCATTGAAAGGGAATAAAAAAGGAGAAGCAGTATATGCCCAGTAAAAAAAACATGTCTTCTGTCCCTCAGAACATACATAACCACAAAAACAATTTTTTACCCTGGTATTCAAGAAAAATCCCCATGGGATACTAATACACATTACAAAAGAACACTTCCTGATGCTGTTCCACTCATGCTGAGTGCTCACACAAGCTCAGGCTTTAGCAATAAGTCAATGGTATATAATTGAAGGAACTTGACCCGAGGGATGTCTGCCTCAAATTATGTTCCCAGTCAGGAAATAGTTTCAGTCCCTCAGAAATTCTACTTTTCAGTAATGTGACATGAAATATCTACCTGTGCACCTTGGATATCTACTTAATTCCTTAAAAGCTTTTGGAGGTTTCCCGCTCTTGCCCACCACTAACCTTGGACACACCACAGGTTTGTAAGAGCTGCACATGCATCGCTGTGATTAGCTGGGTCTCCTCCTTGCTGGCTGAAAGTGTTCACATTTCAGCAGATCCTCCATCTGCTGCTCTTTACATGCAGGGACTAGAACTGATTTAATTGAAACCAATAGCTTTAATGCTCTTTGACACTAGAAATTTTGTCTAATTCTTTACTATCCCCACAGTGTTATAAAATATTTGGATCCAGAGAAGAAGAGAGACTGACTTGGCACTCTGCAAGAAGTGCTTGTATAGAATTAGGGGGAAATTTGGCTTCTATACACAACGAGCAAGTGCAAGGTATGACTTCTGAACCTTTTGGCACTAAGTATGAATCCAGCATTTCACCACATAATGACAAGGCTGAGCTAGTCTCCAGATCTAAACAGCATAACCCATGAAGGAAGACCTGGAGCTGCTTGATCCAGAGAGAAGACTGGAGTGAGATATTATGACACTTTCTATCTCTTGGCAAAAGCGTCATGTGGACGAAACAGAATAATCTGTTCCCCATGGTCCTGGAAGATAGGACAAATAGTAACAGTTCATAGTAATGAAATGCCCACAGATATTCAAGTTAGACAGTAAACAAACATCCATCAGAAATGGCATATGTCATTGATGCCACCTTGGGGAAGACTGATTAATCCTTTTCAAGTCCCTTCTAGTCGTGATTTCTATAATATTTCCAAGAAATCTATATGATTTTTACCTAAAAAAACTTTTCCTTTTATTTTTTTTTAATGAAATCAAACTGCTTCAGTTCAATTACCCATTCTAATTTTCCTCTTTTAACTCATCTTTTAACTCATAGTCTAACAATACTTAAGTTGATGTTTCCAATATTATAGAAAGTTGATTGGTTGTTTTATTTGGAATTTGGTTTACACTGAATTTGAAGAAAGGCAATTCCTCAGCTACTCTCTTTCTCTGATCTTTT